>JAAAQI020016347.1:0-17820 GCA_011800005.2 Stichodactyla mertensii | reverse complement strand
TCCATGCATTCATCTGTCAATTTATCCATGCATTCATCTGTCAATTTATCCATGCATTCATCTGTCAATTTATCCATCCATTCATCTATCCATTCATCCAACCATCACCCACCCATTCCTCAATTCATCAATCCATTCATCCATTCATTCATCCATTCATTCATTCATCCATCCATTTATTCACTCAGTCATCCATTCATCCATCCATTCATTCATCCATTCATTCATCCATTTATTCACCCAGTCATCCATCCATTCATCCATCCATTCATCTATCCATCCATTCATTCATCCATCCATTCATTCATTCAATTCATTCATCCATCCATTCATTCATCTATCAATTCTTTCATCTCATTATTTATTCATCTTTCTATTGTATATTGTTATTCAGGTGGCGAGAACCAAGAAGCGGATGCAGGAGCGAGATTGACGTGTCATCTACTCTTACGCTTATTGGACGAGAAGACAGACTTCATGTCACATGACCACTCTAGTGTTTCAAAGTTTCCTTTCAAGACATCACCAGACCATTATCTACTAGCAGCAGCACATGATAATATCGGAGTACACGCCATACTAACTGTTCTGAAAGCTATGCTAAGACTCTCTGAATCAGGTAACTAAGATGATTACTTCCTAGAATTTTCGAATTCGCAAATACCGCTGTGCGTCTAGATTAAAGACTCGTTTTTGCAGGGTTAGCCTCATTTCAGTGTCAAAATATCCATAAATACCAACGATAAAACGAAGGATAAACAACTACAACAATACAAACACTTTGAAATTCCACGGACCATTGAAACCCGTGAATATTCTACACAAAAACGAGGCTAAACCCGTATAACAGAAAATTCGAAACTGGAGTATTGTGGATTGTCACCAAGATCAGAGCAGTCTTTGACTGTGAAACGTCACACTGCACAGCATTATCACGATGTGTTCATTATCACGATACCACGTGTCATTCCCTTGGGAAAAGATTCTTTGTTTGAGGCTCATTTTCTCAAGCGTCTCCAAGAAACAAAGAAATAATACCCAAGGGAATTACACGGTCTGAAATGGGAAGACATTACGCCCAAACCGAGGAGCTCTGGGGTGCTTTCCATTTAAACCAATCCATCCAGTTGGAAATTCATTTGCTAAAAACAACGATAAATGGTACGCGCGTCTTCCAGCCAAAAAGAGCGGGAAAAGTGGATTACCTCGATCGAAAAGACCGAGTTTTCCGGAACTTTCCAATCGGAATGACACATACCATTTGTTTTTCCAACCGGAATTTCCAGTCTTTCCAGGTAAACGGAAAGCAATCCTGGTAACCATCCGGACACATTTTCCCATTGATCATTGCTGGGATATCTGAAAATGGAAATTGATTATTTGCAGGGCGTGGTGGTAGAATCGTGTCACATGGTTCAGATGTATCACGTGATGATGGCTTCAGGGGTCTCTTCTCATCTAGACTGGACGATTTCACTGACGGTGCATCTGGTACTGGGGATATCTTCCCTGCACCTTTGGCAACCAGTAGATCGGGTAAGACCTTCGTGTTAGACTGAATTTGTGTTACCACCCTAACACGAGCCTTTGATGTGTTGGTGTCATTATTGACGAAAATTCATGGTTCCGAAACTCTAGAGTTACCGTTGCTATATCCCACAAGCCCAACGAAGTCTGCTAGAAAACTGCCCCCCTGAGATTCTGATCGCAAACAGATTGGTACATTTTATTGGGATTTTTAACATATAGAAGTATAAGAATCAAATTCAAGTAAAGCAAGAAACCTTGGTGAAAACGGGCAGTTTATGATGGTGTTTGTGGGACAAGATGTATTCCACTGGGAAAACCAGTGCTGCAGTGATTGGTTGGCTAATGTTTGAGTCGGAACCATGAATTGTCAGTCTGTCTCGTTTTTGTTTTTAAGTAAGTTGTAAGTTGTTACTTTGAGCCTTTGTCTTTGTCATTTATAGGTGTTACACATGTTGTAGTTTAATTCAAGAAATTCTGTTATTCACTTATTCCACTTGTTTATTTTCATTGCTCAGCAATGGAGACTTCCAACACGAGTGCTTTTGCTGGCTACACGTTACAAGTGATCTGTGGTCAAGAATGGGTGCGGGAACGCTGTCTGCAAGACCCTCAAATCTTGTTCTCACCAGAACTGCTACTCGATCCTGAATTGACTGTCAACCAGGTATGCTAGCTATTCAATTACTTAATTCCCCTTCATGAGAAAGAAAGGGAGGGGAGGGGTGGTGCGGATTAGACCAATTATTTATACTGCTCTCTGAAAAAGATTGTCGTCGCTAGGCCAGAAAGATGATAGGTGATAGATCGTTGCAAGATCTGGGCCTTTTTCATTATAGCAATATTCTGTTATTAGGTTTATATTGAGACGTTCAGTGCTGCTGGCAGCCAAAACAAACCAAGCCAGTTTTAGACCTGTATTCGAGCTTAAAAATGGCAAAAAATATAACCGTTTAGAGCAGGTTATTAAACCAATAACCCGCTGCAACTGGTTGGTCACCAAGTATATTACTTGGAGTTTTTTCGAGTTCTCAAGCCGTTCTAACGGGTTGACTTTCAATCCGTTAGAACGGGTTCGGCTCTAGCAGGCTCCATAACCCGCTTTAAACGGTTACATAGTTTGCCATTTTTATTGTGATTCTCTTGTATTCATGTGAATAACTAGTTATTAGTAGCGGGATTGAGACCTAGTGTTTGTTTTTAACTGAAAGGGAATGTAAATGTGCCAACCAAGTTAATTGATCATTGAGTTGTTTTCTATAAAAGTATGCGCGGCAGCCAGTTCGTCCTCGCCACATCATTAGAAGAAATCGCTTAGTTTATTAACCAATCAGAAAAATAGCACAGACCTCAAAGAGTAACTAAAGATTCCCTTTAGACAAAAACGGGTTTAACAAAACCAGTACCAAAACAATACACACTACCTTTTATGGAGTGTAATCTATAAAAACCTGTTTAGAACAAAAGAAATGACGCACTTCCGTAACAAACTCAAAACTACTCTGTTAGTCAACTTCGTTTACAATTAATATTAATAATAATGATTTTCGGCAGCTGAGGAAACTTCTGCATCTCATTTGCTACCCCGCTGGTATCCCATCATGCCTCGGGGGCTCAATGTCCCTCACTTCCAGCACCGATATGGAAACAATTGATGAAGCAGCTTCTAGAATTCTCCAGGTATGATTGTAATATTAACTTTGAATTCCGTTTCATATCCAGTCCTCCTTTAGTAGTTATCGGTTTGGAGATGAAGAGGGAAGCTTGGGAAGGACTCCTGCCGAGTCCTTTAAACCTCTTCCCTTCCTAAGTTCCTCTCACTATCCCCAGCTTTCTAAATACAGTGCTCGTCACGGAAGCTTTTCGTCAAGTTGTGACCTTACCTTTTCCAAAGATAAAAGTTTGTAACCTCGATACCCGTGTGTTCACAGAAAAAAATTATTTTACGTCAAATAAAACGTTCATTTATATTTGTATTTTAGGGTCTCGATCAATGGTCCTTGCGCAAGTCTTGGCTTGAGCTGCAGTTGATGATCAAACAAGCATCGAAAGAGGTTCTCAACAGCTCGACTAGTACAAAAGACACGCCTCCAAAAACAGCTTAAAAATTCATAAATTTTAAAACAATTTTTCAGATACCCATATCAGGTTTTCCTTCTTTTTCCGTCTTTTTCTTTGATCCATTTAACTTTTTCCCTCTTCAGGAAATGGGCTCGCTTCTCGATGCCGTAGCAACAGCTGCCATGAGTGTGTTCGTCCAGAGACACGAGTCCAAGCTGGGTTCAAGTCACAATAACAGCAAGTCTGGTGTCATCAAGGGTCCAGAGTGGCTTGTGGCACCGCTGATCTCCAAGCTTCCTAGTTCAGTCCAAGGAAGACTTCTTAAAGCTGCGGGGGAAGTATTGGGTACACGAAAATGGTGGAAGCCGCATTCTGATTCATCAACGTAAGAGAAGTATTATCCACTGCATGGTATCTTGTTCTCGACTTTGAGGGAAGTTTGCAGAAATACTATTGTGTTCATAGAAAGTGCCCGTCAGATTTGACGCAAACCGGAGAAACCAAAACGAAATGCTTTTTTTGATAGAGGGACCAAACGTACACCAAAGTCCTAGATTTTTGAGAAGGGGGATACAAACTTGTACTAAGCAAAACTTGTAGGGAGCCGAACCTCTGGTATGACAGGAGGGTGCGAACACCCCCTCCCCCCCTCCCCCTCCAACCCTATCCCTGGATCTACCCCTGTATTAGGGCACCTGAGAAGGGGTCGATAGAATGACGTAGCCTGTCTATTGCGGATAGCATGTCTATAATTTCAGTCTTGTGTCCGCAATTTCGATTTGAATGTCTTTATGTATCGTTGCAGGCCTTCTCTTATTCACACGCAGCCATTCTTGTCACTGGTCTTAGCTTGTCTTAAAGGTCAGGAAGAGCAGAGACAAGGACTTCTTCTGTCAATCAGTAAACAAATCGCTCAGCTATTGGCCGCGCCCAACGAGGTATAAACTGACAAACACAAGACGTTTTTAAAGGGATCCTTGTGGGTAACGGCCGCAGGGAATCACTGGGAAGGGTTGTGCAGTCGTAGGGTAAGCCGAGAAGCGCAGAGAACTAAAGGTATCCCGAGTAAGGAGAAGGAAATGTTGTAACATCTCGACCTGACCACTTCAGGTAGCCCGAGTTACGTTTCCTGGGTTGATAGACTTCCTGCTGTCCAATCTTTTTTCTTCTTACCTTACGCTTACAACAAATTTGGCCACATCAATATTTTGGCCGACTTGAAATGTTTTATCCATACTTTTTGTAAAATCCTTTTGGTGTTGCGTGACAGGAGAGGTGTCCAGCAGATGTCAGAAGTAAAGAAGCGTTACAAGAGGCGTTACACTTGCGCATCAGTTTGGTAAGTTACCTTAGGCTAGATGTTCCCTTTCCAAATCCCACAAGGAATTGGGGGGTTATTTTGGGGGAAATGAATTTGTTTTGAGCATCATTTCTCTGTTATATGAAGAACTTCATTTGTTTCTGTCGATATATGTTTTTCCCAGTATATATATATAAGGCATATTTCGTGACATTGTGTCGTAGGTTGGCGCCATGTTCGATACCATCCAACGTAGTGTCACGCTATCCAGTGACTGGGCAACGTTACTCTTTCAACTCGTCAGCTCGGGGACCATCACTGCGGAGTCTCTGCCATCAAAAAAGTACTTTTAACTCTATCTTTCATGAACCATTGCGCTATTCTGTTACACGCCGGTTAAGGGTTTCCCTTTTATTTGCTCTTTTGACCCCCACCCACCCCTCCCTAACACCTGACTGATATCTTCCAGTGTCGTCTTATTTCCTGCCCAACCCTCCGATATTCCTCCCAATGATTTCCATTTAATTCCAATCGTAACTCCCAATACTTCCTGATTTTGAAAATGCAGTGGCCCAATCCACTGTTGGTAGGGCCTGTTCTCTTAGAGCAATCGCGGTGCATCCTGGTCTCGTTTGGATACAAACGTTCCCCATACCTCATATGGTGGTGTTTGTACCCAAGCTGGACCACAAGGCATCTCTGTTATTATCGGGCTGCAAAATAGTTAAATGAATGATAAAAAAAACTGTTGTCGTGTTTGTTTTGTAGAGAGTTACTAACCAACGTGCTGGACATGGTCTCAGTACTCATCAGCGTCGTCACTAATACAGAGGGAACTGCTGGTCAGCAGATCAACGATGAAACGAGAAAAGCCGCCATAACGCTCTTCAAAAAACTGAAGGTAAAACGAATACTAAAGTAGTTCAGTACGAATGACAACACCCTAATGCTTTTATTACGTATATTCATTAAGACCTGACCACGAGTAAGGGTGACAGTGGACATGTATCACATGGCCTCGCATTTTCGGACCGAGTTCTTTCGGGCAGGAACTAAAGTTTTGATTCTCACGGGAATAAACTTGGCCACTTGTGAATGAAGTCCATTCCTACTCTGAAGAAAAAGAGATGTTTTCACAAGTTTTCTTTTCCACTTGGACCAGGAAGTCACTGGTAATTTTCTGGTCTTTTGACGTGTCTAGCTGAATAAGTCAGGATCGCTATTTACGTAGTCATCCAAGCCACGTGAAGGTCTAACCATCAGCGGATGGCAGAACGTTCTCCTCAGTTATTTCAAGACCCTGCGTGTTGCTCCGACCCTGGATCGAACCAACGACCTTCCGCACAACAGACCGATGCTCGAAATTAAATTAAAGTTTTGGGGTTTTTTTTCAGCGTGAATTGGCGGGTAAAAGTCCCATTGACATCATACAATGCAAGCAGCTCCTACCCCTCCCCTCCCTATCACACACTGTACATACCATGGAAGCGGTGAAGGACAGTAGCAAGCCTGCTGGTGCAGCCCAGTCTAACGTGCAGGTAAACATGTTGTAAACCCTTTAAAATCAACTTATCAATCCAGATATGTATTGTCAAGCTCCCGCAGTGTTTCGCAGAGATAATCCAGAATATTTCTAATCTCTTTTCTGTTGTACCTTATAAAGCTAGAATTATTCTCAACGGTCTTACTAGTACAATTGTATGAGAACTGATTAGCATATCAGTCATTTCAATTCAAACCTGCTAAGGCCCTTCCACAGCGCTTCAAGTATCGCTGTATTCCTCCGACCTGCGGTTGCTCTCCTTATTTTCTTTTTTTCCCACCCTCCCCTCCTTGGTGCTGTGTCGGTCCTTTCTAGATCTCCGCCAGGTATAAATACAGTGGGACCGATGTGAACAGAACACTACTTTTAGCTTGACCCCCCTTTTTGTGAAGCTGCGTTATTGAATCCACAAATGTGTAGTATGAAGAGTGTTTTGTACACGGTCACGGTACCTAAGAGCAGTTTTCGTATGACTGTGAAAAACGTACGGTAAGGTGCCGTGCTGTGAACAAGGAGTGTCGTGTCAAAGTATTTTCATTGTTTGAGCTTTGAGGTCATGCGCTGCGATTGGCTAATCTGATGCCGTGACGTTGCCACTGTCACTAGGGTTTGAAAGTCATACAAAATCTACCCTATCAAACCAAACACACGTGATCGCGAATTTACTGACTAATCCAATCAGAATCCTAGGCCGACGCGGTATGTGACGTCAACGACATCACCCACACGACAGTTTTTGCAGAATGCTAAAACCATTTCTTTAATGTATTAGGCTCTTAAGATAAACGGCAGGCAAAAGATAAGTGCTTGGGACCTTATGGAGGGACACAAAAACCCGGCTCCTTTTGCCTGGTCGTGGTTTGGTACCGTTCGTATTGAGCGCCGGCCGTCTCGTTACGAGCAGGAGTTCCGCAAACTGCTACACCACAGCCACCCGAGGCGTAAACCCAACAGTTACTTTATCAACCCTCCGCCCGATGATGATGATGAAGATGACGATGATGACAAAATGGAGACTGAGGATAAGAGTAGTGAACCATCTACACCACAAACGCCAGCTGAAGCCAAGGGTTAGCACTAAGTTTATACTAATTATATGTTTTATTTCTTTGTTTCTTTATGCCAGGTTGCTTTTTTAAAACCCCGTAAAGCATTCCTTTGGCTCATTTGCATCAAATTTTACGGGCACTGTGCTCGTCTCTTTTCCCGATAAATTTGTCTAATTACACCAATCACCTCGGATGCCTGTCAGCGCCCCTAGGTACGATATGTCTACCAGAACAAACAACGAAGCCAAGTCCGTAGCCAGAGTTTTTCCCCCTTTTTTTTCTTTTTTCTTTCTTTTTTTTTTTTCTTTTCTTTTTTTTGGGGGGGGGGGAGGGGGAGAATGACCGTGGCCGATAGTGGACCAAAGTATCGAATGGTTGGACCTTGATACCTCAAAATGCAAACCTTTGGGGCCTAGAGGAGCGTTTGGGAACGAAAACGTATAAGCAGCGAAAACATCTGTTTGCAGTTTCCACGCGCCTCTTCGTTTCTTTGTTCCCTTTAATGTTGCTATATGCCAACCTGCGTAAGCATCATGTACCCAACAACACGCCAAAAAAAGTAAAATCCCGATGTTAATTCAGCAGGTCAAAAATCAATCGGGACCCCAGGAACACCTGGCTCCACCACATGCCCTGTCCAACCAACAATCACCATCTCTCAACCAGAACAGAAACAAACTACCCCGGATGAGAAACAGACCAAAACCAAGGCGACTCGCCAGCGTCGACGACAGTCACGTCAGTCACAGGGTCCCAGTCTTGCTCAACAGAGAAAAATGCAGCAGTTGCAGAAGCAGTCTGGAATGCTTTATCAACAGCCTGGAATGATGTATGGACAACAGTCTGCACAGCCGTTTATGCAGCAGGCACAGCAACAGGTCATGCCTGGACAGACCATGTCGGGGCAGTCCATGCCTGGACAGACCATGCAGGCACAGACTATGCCTGGACAGACCATGCAGGGACAGACCATGCCTGGACAGACCATGCCCGGACAGACCATGCCTGGACAGACCATGCCCGGACAGACTATGCCTGGACAGACCATGCCTGGACAGCAAAGGTAACTTGGATGTTTCTAATTGTTGAGTTGTGTCGATGTCTTCTAGCATGAATAACACTGTTGGTTCGGCTTCTTTGAATTGCAGCCATTACTGTTAAGCTTGGGTCCTTGGTGTTGTTGGAGGTTACCTAGTAATAGAGCTGTTACGTTGTGACGTATTTCCGGGTCCAATTTTTCATAAAATGCGCTAAAATAAAACGAAAACGTTTATCCACAATTCCTCCTCCACCTGTAATAAACAGACCTATGTACACCAATTCCTACTATGAAGAACAAAGCAAGAAAAATCTTCAAATAACTGCTTTTCATTTTGGACCCAGAAGTCGTTTTTCGTTCGAGTTACGTCATACTTAACAGCTCTATAGTTAGAGTTTCTTGCGCGATGGAGGAAGGGAGATGTGCTTCAAGCCTGGGTTTTGTTTACGCTGATCCAATCAATATCACGTTTAATCCCATAGACCGCTCACCCATTGTGCCTTAATGTCTTCGCATTTCTAACTGCCAAGGATTAGAATTCTCTGTCAGTTGTATCTATATCCATGTATCTTCTTAAGTGTTGCCTGTAAACAGAGAAATAATACTCAAGGGAACGACACGTCATTGAGTAAAAAAGTAGATTAGTTCCTTCGGAGTGTAAAGGCATTTTATTTGAAATCAATTTTGCCAAGCTTTTCCTTTGATTGAGACATTGTATTTAATTTTTTTCACCCACTCCTCCCCCCGGACTTTAAAGAATCCAGGGGGGTATAAAAATTAAATGCAATGGGCCATTTCTACATAGAGTTGGAGCTCAAGATTCCAAACTAATCATCAGGTCCATGTTGGTTAACCGGAGCCAGGCTCAGCAAAGATCTCAAAACAGTCCAGCTATATTCCAGCTACTAGCACAGCAGCAACAACAGCAGCAGCAGCAACAACAACAGCAGCAACAGCAGCAAGGTCAAGCAACCCTTTTCAACTTACAACAGCAGCTACAAAGGACAACACAACAAATGCCACAGGCAACCCAGCAACTAAGACATCTACCTCAGCAAAACACGGTAGGGAATGCTTTAGTGACGTAAGGCAGAGAAAGCCACGAGTGTTACCCTTAAAGTAGCTAAGTCATTTAACTCATCTTTTTAGATGCAAGTCGGACAGACACCTTTAAGACAGGACCAGACATATAATTTCAGCCAATCACAAAGACCCACGAGTCTACAGATTCCCAACAGAGGACAAGTACAACCACGTGGGACCACACCCTCCACACCAACAACTATGGGTATGCCTACCACCGCTCAAGGTATGAGTGCCCCTGTAGGCTACGGGACCCAAACATTCTCGGGTAAGTGCAAGATTTATAGTGTACGGGATTTCTAGATACCCGGGCTGTATACGGGATTTTATTGTATCCGATACCTTCAAACGTTTTGCGTCAAAAGAAATGTACTCATTCATTGAGCAGGAGCAGCTGTTTCCCAGGCCCTAACTCGACCAATGCAGCCACAGCAAGCCCAACAACAACAGCAACAACAGCAGCAATTCGCTCTTCAACATGCAATGCAGAGCCAGTCCCAGGCTCCATCAGCCGCGGCTCACCTACAGCACCAGGTCGCTCAAGCAGGGCATGCTCAGATGACCCAATCCACTCAACTGCAGCAAAGCCTTCAGACTTCACAGTACCAGCAGCAAGCAGTGAACAGGGCAAACATGCAGTCACCGTCACAAGCTGCTCTGCTACTTAAACAACGACAACAGCAACAACTACAGCTTCAAGCATTCAAACAGCAGCAGCAACAACAACAACAGCAGCAACAACAGATCCCTCGAGAATTGATACGGCAGTTACGGCAATTCACAGGTAACCCAAAGCAGACAGATTTTCAGTTTGCAACGTGATTCGCTTGAATTGGTTTTCATGTGGAGCTCTTTGCATTGAGATTTTTGGTTTGTAGTCTTCGAACTTGGAACTGAACTTTATTCATTTTCGCAAGGAATTTTTTCCTTGTCACTCAAGGAGAGAGAAAAATTCATGTGTATCGTATTATGCATGCAATAACATCTAAGATCTAGCGTTTCATAATTCATGGGGTGGGGGTGGGCTTATGTGGATTTGGAGGGGGCGCAGCAACTCTCTTCAATAAACATTTGGAAAGTGGGCATCAAAAATATCTCTCCATTAAATTTGTTTATGCATTTGTTTATGTTTCTGTACGTTTTTTTTTGGGGGGGGGGGGTCGGAAAAATATTAGGTTTGTAATGGGGGGTCTTTTTGTTAGCCCAATCAGTGGTTCAGTTTCGAGTTCTCTGTTATGCAGGGTTAGCCTCGTTTTTGTGTAGAATATTCACGTGTTTCAGTGAAGAGCCGTGGAATTTCAAAGTGTTTGTATTGTTGTTTATCCTTCGTGTTATCGTTTGGTATTTATGGTATTTATTTTGGTATTTGACACTAAAATGAGGCTAACCTTGCAAAAATGAGCCTTTAATCTAGACGTACAGCGGTATTTTGCGAATTCGAAAAAGGTCTATTATATATGAATGCTCTCTAACTTTCTTTTCGTCTCTTAGCGGGGTCTCAAGATCTGGGCCTCCAACATCAGTTTTCAGGAGGAGATGAGATGGCAGGTCTACAAAGACAGCTATCTGCCCCTGCTGATGTTGGACTACAGAGGCAGGTATCACAGGACATGACATTCCAGAGACAATTGTCAACTCCTGTTCCTCAAGAACTCGCTCAACAACCGCAGCAACAGCAGCAGCAGCAGCAACAACAACAGCAACAAGCGCAACAGTTTACGACAAACCCTCAGTTTCAACCAGGGCAATTTTGAACAGTTTCTAATCAGAAATGAAAGTGAAATCTTAAACTAGTTTAAAAGCTTTCCGAGTTCTTCTCGCCACAATCAAGCGAAATCATGTGATGCTGTGACATCACCACCACAGGTATCCCAACCCAGGATATTGTAATGTAAACGAAACTAAACGAAATACTGAAATGTAATTAAATATTATCTTTATTTCGTTATTTTCTATAAATTTCAATAATATTTTACCTTACATTTCTATCCATTCTCCGTGAGAATAATCTATTAATGTTTTTACTGTCAGCTATTTGGGGTAATTAGTTCTTAATGTAACGTAAAATCAAATATTAATTAGATTAATATTAATCAATATTCATATCAAATAGAGCAAAATGTAGGGAAATGTACATATTTTAAGGTCAAATAAATTTAATGGCTAAATGTAAAATTTGGCTCTTGTTACACCACAGGCTTACCACCCTATGCATTAGTGGTTTGGGGTTTATAGGGTTTGGGATTCCTGTGGCACAGATATAGCCGTTACTCGATGTAGTTCAAATATTGCTCCTAAAATCGGTCCGTAGTAGCCAGTCTTGAAAAACATTTTAACTCCAAACAAAGATTAATAGTTTATCACTTATTTTGAAGTGTTTTTTCTACCAAAAAGCCTCAAAAACGCTGGTTTGGGGCTTGTCAAAGTTCGGCGGTCCGACGGCTATATCTGTGCCACAGGGATCCCAAACCCTATAAACCCCAAACCACTAATGCATAGAGTGGTAAGCCTGTGGTTACATGAACTCTCATTTTCGTTTCAGTAGTTCAAATTGATCTTCAGTCTGCTCTGCCTAAATGCATCGTGGTTTATTTTTTCTAGTTCACAGTCTCTAGATAGGAAGGTAACAAATTGCATTATGGGTAATGCCTCGTATTATGGGCTATATGTTTTTCTTTTTTTCACATTAAAAAAAATCGATCCAAAGCTTTTGTTAGCCGTTCAAATTATTTTGTTACACATTTTTGATAATTTTGGTACATTTCACGAAAATCAGTGGAAAGAGGTCGCAGTAGAGTAAAAACGTGTGAATGATAATCGCCAGGCTTTCAATTGATTCAGCGGGTAGATTTTTCATTTACGCGATCTTGAACGATACTTTGGCCCCACGCAAAGTTGTCCTCACATTCAATATATAAGTTGAGCAAAGAAACTTAAAGTGTCAAACGATGGGGAGGCCACGATGAATAACTTTCGATTTAGTACAAGATAACAGTCTCGGGTAGTGAGCTTAATCTCCTTTGTCCTTTACGGCCTCCTACAATGGATTAACTTGATTATCAAAAAGGAACCATTCCTACTGTTTTCATACAAAGTTCAGCAGTGTAAACGAATGATTAATTCACTGACTCCTGATGCGACACCTGGAAATAACCTATTCTCACAGCAAAGTCGGCGTCGTATAAGGCATTGCTCATACCATAATCTAAATTGTTTTTTTTTTTTTTTTTGAACTGACTTTTCTCAAACGAAGACCGCTATGACAGACGCAACCGTCATTAGCTTTTATTATTTCGAGTGGGGGTCTTACTGTTAGGGTCGAAAACAAAAAGCCAAACGTTTAATTTGATACTTCACGTCCAACTGAGAAACTCCCCTAGATTATTGGAATAAAAGGAGCCGGGCCAAGGCTGTATTTTAGTTGTTTGGTGTAAAGGTCTGAGAGAAGGCTTATAGTTTCGTCTAGTTTTTCTTCTTTCAGAAAGCGATTGTTCTGACGTTTAAGCTTCAGCTACGGTAAAATCTTGGTAAGAAGGTGAAGTGTTCAAGTTTGAAAGAAGCCAAGTACTGTGTTCTTGACGGACTTGTTCTAACGGTAATGTATTTGATAATTGAAAAGAACTTATTAAGTGGTTTCCTATATTTGCCAAAGAAACTTTTGTTACGTTTTTAAGAAACGTTTCGAGACCTGAAACGTTTTTCAGGCCAGTTGAATTTGGGTCATGTAGTCGTAAACAATTCATTGTTGACAATGTTGTTCCACGTGCTTCATCGTTTGTCTTTGTGAAAAAACTGCTAGAGGATTCTTGTTTTTGTGTAATGTCTTCGGTGACAAATTGTTATTAAAAGTGCGAGCGCCATGGCGCCAAGAACTTCCAACTTTTACGACACCTACATAAAAAAGCCATTACACATTTTTCAACACTTTCTCTTTGTGACAGTTTCTATCGGCTCGTAATTCATCGCATTCCCCAGACGGGACGGCTGCTTAAAACCGCAACCAATTGACCCGTTCATATTTGAAATTGTCTTTCCCAAAGACGTCACTGAAACAAGCTACGATACCGTGCAAGGAATAATCCAGGACTGAGAGCAAAATTAAAGTATAAAACACGATCATGAGGTAAGTTTTGGCATCTTCACAGATATTTCACGTATATGAGTGTTTTACCTTTTCTAGCGCGCGTTTATAAGGTTTCTTATCGAGTTTCTACGTTTTGTTGTTCAGCTACGAACGTCATTTAATGTCAACAAATGCTTGGAAAGAATGACTGACCACACTGTGGATTATTTAGATTTGAAATCTGGGTCGTAGAAAATAATTCAGTGCTGTTCAGCAACGCTGTCCCGTTTGTTGAAAAGCACGAGTCATCTGTCCTTCGCATTTTTACGAGTAAACGTCATCTCAAATACAATTTAAGAAGTCTTTTAAAGGAAAAACTATTATGCTCAAAGAGTCGCTTTCAAGTAAAAATTCCAGCCATTTTAATTGAAAATTATTTGAATTTCAATCTTTAAACACGCGCGTATAATTCATACCTTTTAGAGTTAAATACGGTTGTGGTTTGGACGCAGTTTATTGGCTTTCATTCAGCTTTCACGAATACCTTAAGTAGCCCTGTCAGTATCAATACCACAAATGACTCGAGATAACTTTTCAATAGAGATATTTAGTATTACTTAAACTTCGTATTACTGATTGATCTAAACTCAATAGACAGCTCTGAAGACAGCATCTTAAGACCCAGCCTAAAGCAGTTTTAACAGCAATCATAGATTAACTATGCATAGATCAAGTCTTGAAAACCATCTGTTACAATGTCGTCGGCTTTTATTTAGCTTTTTCTGTAATTTGAACTTTGTCGCTTATTCATACTTAAACAAATGTTTAGTTTTAAAGAACTTGACGCCCAATTATCGCTTTAATGACTCTCAATTACTCTTAAAGATTAATTGCTTAGCGAATTCAATGAAGTAAACAGTGTTGCTGAATCGATTCTTTGTTTATGTTCTCGGCGAAGTCTTTCCGATCCCTTAAAGATCCTGGTACGAGAAACAAGGTTACGGGGGCACCTTTGAAGCTTGGTTCTTGCTGGGTTTTTACTCTAAAAAGATATTCTACGCAGTGCGAGTCGTAATGACGTGTTGAAATCGAGCTCTCATCAAGCCGTCGTGAAGTCGTGAGATCATTATCTTGAATTATTAAATCATTACAACTCCAGAATTTGCCTTAACAACCTCTCGCATCTCGCGTAAATTTTTATTCTGTACAGAAAAAGCTGGATTTAACGGACTTGGCAACTTTATCTATAGCTCAGTATGTGAAAGCATTAGGTCAAGCTTGCAAGCGATGCCTATATTAGCGCTCCAACAGTTTTACCATTGATAGGTGCTGATTGATGAAATCACATTAGACTCACTGCCTTTGGGTCTTCTTTACAGGGTTAGTCGATGCTTGGCAGTTTTCGTTCTCGTGTTTCAAATAACTTCTGCAATTATATCACCAGGAAAACGAGTAAGAAAAGGTGAGAGTAAATAGAACCTCCGTTCTCAGTCCGAGGAGAAAAATGAGGACTTAATTCTGTACCGGACCGTACTTCAGTCAGTGCTGGAACATGCTATTTAGAAAACAGAGACACAGCTGTCAATCACACACTATCACTACACATATAATCCCAAGAGCGTGGGGAGGGGGGAGGGGGGGGGAGCAGGATTTAGGGGGTTCGGCCCAATGGATTCTGGGTAGTAAAGCGTTAAACTAACCATATTTTTTAAATATTGTCGCAGCCCATTCAAGCACTCCTGCTCGTCATTGCACATTCGATACTGTTAAATATAACATCTCTCAGACCTGGTATCCTTTACTACTGCCATATGGATACATTAGCTGTATCAAATGTGTATGTGAAATGGTGAGTAGACCAGATAACACCTCGATACCCGATACCTACCTTGTTCCTCTCTCGATACCCTGGGTACCAAACGCTCGTGGGGAGTTTGGGGAGGATGAAGGCCCTTTTCTCCTCCTTTAATTAACTGAATGATTTGTCATACTGGATGAGGGAGGGAGGGAGGGATGGAGGGATGGAAGGAAGGATGGATGGATGGATGGATGGATGGATGGATGGATGGATGGATGGACGGACGGTTGGATGGATGGGATGGATGGGATGAAATGGGTGGAGGGATGGGATGGATGGACGGATGGACGGATGGATAGATGTGTGGGATGGGAAGGAAGGATAGATGTGTGGATGGTTGGATAGGGTAAGAATGGTGGAGAGAGTGTGGGAATGCATGCTAGTGGATGAAATCTAGATCCTATATCAACCCTTTATGTTTATCAGATTTCTAAATTTGTTGTACTTTATTGTTTGTCAGTACGGTGAGGGTGCTAAAGTCGTCTGTAAGAGAAAAGAGTGTAAAAAGCTAACGTGCGTCAACGCGCACATCAAAGATGGCGAATGCTGCAAGAAATGTCCTGGTAAATCACGTGACAGTTATTTTAAATACACTTATGATAATAATGATAATGATTAATAATAATTTATTTCTTAAGCGCATTGCATATAAATTACAATGCAAACCCTAACCCTAACCCTAATATGATCCACAAGAAAATAATAATAATCATTTCAAAAATAATGACAAACCAAAATAACGAAAATATATACGTTATTTCTATGGATGATTCCTATTCATCATATTTCGTGTGACTCTAAAAACCGTACATGAAGTGCCGTGAAGTCCCGTCATGTGATCGACAAACTCGAGGTGAAAAAGCTCCACCATCTTGTCAGGTCCATAAGAATTAGCTCCACAATGCTATGCGAAACTAGTCTCGGTTACTAGTCCGACGCCATTTTGAATATTACAAAACTTACTTAACAGTTCTCCCAGACCCTCCCAGTAAAGGGTTGGCCGAAAGGAGCCTGGGTAACTAATGCGAAACTAGTTCATTCCCAGTCCTTGATGGAAGGCTAATTACTTCGCTTGTATCAGCTGTCTTACTTTTGTCATGGCGAAAAGCAACATTTGCAAATTGTCAAATCATTTTGTTTGTGATAATTTCTCACGTGACATCGGTTGACCAATCATTTTGTCTTGTTTACCTGAAGGTTCATCTCAGGCCCAGTACTCACAGCAGCCTGCGAGCTCGTGCACGTATGGCGGCAGAACGTACAGACATGGCAAGGTATGGGAGATACCTACTGATAATTCCAGTGAACCAAACCAGTGTACGGACTGCAGTTGTTCGGTAAGTTAAAGAACTGTTACTGAAAAATATCTGGTTCTAAGTTTACGGCCATCTTTTACGGCCATCCTTGAATAGAGGACGTTTGCATGATGGTGTAATTTACTACCACATACTAGAATCCTTTGAGTCTATTCCAGGATAGTAGAAGAATCTGAATAACAAAGCACTTTCACAAAGCGTTCTGGTAGTGCTACTAGTACAATGACGCCATCATGAAAACGTCCTTGATAAGTTCATCCAGCCACACACCCGCTAAAAAAAAGAACATACAGTCCGGCAGTTGAAGGCCTGATTATCTGGTGAATAGTATCATTAACGTTCGTCTATCTGGACTGATCATTCAGGATGGTTTTGTTTCGTGTGCTATCCGTAACTGCTCCAAACTGACGTGCAGTCAGCCTGTCACCTCTCCTAACTCCTGCTGCAAAGTTTGTTCAACCAAACTTCAATCCAACACTTCCTACAAACCAGGTAAGTTGATGATGATGATGACTGTGAAACGCTACCACACGCGACACTGTCATTCGACTTTGTCGAATCAAATCAATCATTGTCGAGCCAATCACAGGGCGCAATAGAGTGGTTTTCGTATGAGTGGGAGACGGGAAGGCAAATTCGTAGCCGTACCGTAGCTGTACTGTACTGTACTTTACCGTCACCGTAGCTACGCGCTGTGATTGAATGATCCACTTGAAAACGATGGGAAATCATTTCAGTGTAAGTCAGTACCGTACGTTTCCCACTCATACGTAACCATTCCTATGGGAAGCCATTTCAGTGTTACTGCATATCGTACCGTGTACGTGCTGTAAGTCAGTAACTCATACGAAATCCACTCTATTACTGTTCACCTAATAAAAGTAGAGCAGTTTTCGCATGACTTTGAAAAAGTCGCGGCACGAACACGGCGCGGACACGGTCAAGGCGCGGCAAGGAACTTCAAAATTCTAGAAAACATCA
>JAAAQI020016236.1:0-19721 GCA_011800005.2 Stichodactyla mertensii | reverse complement strand
AACTTGCGAACTTCGTAACGTACTTCGGAATTTCCCAACGAACTTCGCAACCAGCATGGGCAAAGTTATGTGAAATTTACTGTAAATTGCCCATCGTTTTCATCATTAATGATTTCCTTAGGAATTTTTGTCTTGAAAATTGATTGATGCTTAGTGTAACTGATTGACAGGTGAAGAATCTACCTTACCTGTACACGAACGCGGATCAGTTTGAGCAAAGCATACGTAATCCTGTTGGTAAACACTGGAATACTGGTTCAACTGTCAAACAACTGACCAAGCCTCGTGTTCAGACCCTAATGGGATCTATTATCGAACCCATCAAAGCTACCAAGGAACTGAAGAGATCTAGCAAGCAAGACAACACCAGTTTAGCAAAGAAAAGGTTCAAAAAGAAAGCCGATCAAGGATTGGTAATTTATGATTAAGAAATGTTTTAATATGTGAAGAAGGCGGTTTGCCGTCTGTATGTCATGTAATAAAGCTTTTATCTTGTTCAAAATAAATGGGTGAATACGTTGTTTTAGAATTAATGCTGTTTGCTCCATCGCATGCAATTACAGTGCGTTTCACATAAGTTTGGACAAGTGAGTTGTCCGAAGTTCGTTTGGAAGTTCCGAATTTCAAGTCGTACTTTTTAGGAGTTCACAACGAACTTCGAAGTTACTTCCCGCGTAAATTCGGTAATTCTTTAGATATTCAGTCTTTTTTGCAACTTGTATTTGTTTTTCTCCTTAAAGCCATCCTTAGGTAAAGCACTGCCCTGCTTTGGTGGAGCAGCTTAGTCAGTGTAAACCTTGAAGTTGATTTTGAGCGAATTACCGAACTTGCGCGTTAAGTAAGTTCGAAGTTCACCAACGAAGTTAATTGGAAACTTCCGAAGTAGGACTTGAACTTCGGAATTTTCGAACATCGGAACTCACTTGTCAAAAGTTATGTGAAACGCACTGTAAGTACTTGTAACAGTCTTTCAAAATGACTTGCGCGCATGAGCAGAGCTAAATCGTTAAAGGGGATTGAAAGTAAGTTTATTTAACTAGTTTAACGTGACCTGCAAGTCTGGGTGCTCCATTTCTCGCAATATACTCATGCCGAAAGCAACATCCCAACATCACCCAAAGAATCTAGTGTTTCACCTTTCAGAACCGCAGTTAATGAATTTTTGTGTTTGTTGTCACTGGTTTTTATTTTAATGTTGAAACTAATACAAGAGAAAGAACAGTTGGAAAGAGTTTCAATATTCTCTACTAAAACTGCACAAAATCTATGTAGCGGGCAGTAACAGGTCACGAAATATAGTAGCAATCGCCAATGCAAGACCTGGAACCTGTGCAACTTGTCGCGCAAGATGTTGCGTTGCAAGTTGTAGAACAATGTTGTTCGTATTACCACCATGCACGCAACTTGTCACGCAACATAAATCGATGTTGCAAGTTGCGAAATTTTGTTGCACGAAGTAGAAAGAGCTGCTACTTTTTGCAACAAGCAGTCACAACTTGCAACATCGATTTCTGTTGCGTGATAAGTTGCGTACATGGTGATAATACGAGCAACATTGCTCTACAACTTGCAATGCAGCATCTTGCGCGACAAGTTGCACATTTTGCTGTCCGTATTACCGCACCTTAATTGATACAGAAAGATCTCTTGTTGAACTTGACGGAGCCTTTTCTCTAGCAGGCATGTATCGTCACTCAGAACTAAATCAGGAGTGAATTTTAGATGGACAGAAACTGTGAAGTCAATCATTTTATGTTGTGCCTTAAGGCTGGTTTGGTTTGGTTGGTAGGCATGTTGTTGGCTGGTTTGGCTGGTAAGCATGTTGTTGGCTGGTTTGGTTGGTAGGCATGTTGGCTGGTTTGGTTGGTAGGCATGTTGGTGGCTGGTTTGGTTGGTAAGCATGTTGTTGGCTGGTTTGGTTGGTAGGCATGTTGGTGGCTGGTTTGGTTGGTAGGCATGTTGGTGGCTGGTTTGGTTGGTAGGCATGTTGGTGGCTGGTCTGGTTGGTAGGCATGTTTTTGCTTCGCTCTTCTTTTCGTTATATAGTCCAACATGGCTGCCTGCTGTCTACAGATTGTGGAAAACTAAATAATTTACTTTATTAATAACGTCAATTTTTTTTTTCTTTTTTGTTTCTGCTGCAAGATATAAGAACCCTGTATTTCGACTAGCAAAATATAATATAGCAAACTTGTAAAAACACTGAATAATAAGTTTCTTTGTAAAGCTTAGTGACGTGGTTTGTCATACCCTATTATGTATGGTTTGTACCCACGATGACTCGGGCAGACTGTCATGACTGCGCATGCGTTGTAAAATTGTGCCCATAAATTTTTTTTAGGCTCCTAAAAAATTTGCTCCAAATGAAGTCAGTTGTTGCAGAAAGATGCTTCGGTAAGAAGGATGGAATAATGGAGAGTACGACATGCTTTTGTGTGGTGACGTTTCTTAATTAAGCCACTAAAATGCCTATGTGCATCTGACAATATTCTCAGTGTAGATTCTAAAAGGGGTCAGCTGTTCAATGACCAAAAAAAGTTATACCGTTTGAGTGATGATTCTTGAAGTTATGAAGGTTTTTCCATGGCATGTGCAAAAGACTGTCATGTTAAGGGAGTCGTCATTTAATATACAAAACTTACAGTCTAAGAAAACCGTGAACACCTAAAATATGTCTGGAATGTTAAGCACCATGTTCTGACCAATCACATGCGAGAATTAATTAGAAATGAATTATTCTCGCATGTGATTGGTCAGAACACGATGCTCAACATTCCGGACATATTTTTGGTGTTCACGGTTTTCTTAGTTTGACTGTAACTGACATGGATAAATTGAATTTTGAAAGCCTCCCTGTTTTACCTATCGCTCTATTACTGATTAGTTTTCACAAAGTAGTCAGTGTTTCCAATAAAGAACAACAAATAAACATAAATGACTCCCTTGACTTCACAGTCATTAGCATATGGCATGGAAAAACCTTTATAACTTCAAGACACATCACTCAAACTATTTGTTTTGGTCATTCAACAGCTCGCCTCGTGTAGAATTTATACTGAGAACATCGTCAGATGTGTCATAGGCGCTTTAACTAAAGGCTAAACGATGTCAAAAGGGCCGCCTTTCTTGGAACATCAGTTGAAATTTATTGTTTGACATTATCTGAAAAAAAATTTTCTCCAGAACTTGTAGTAAAACATCCACTGAAGTTTAGCAAAATATAAGCTTGACATCAATTTTCTAGCGTAAGGATTCTTTCAAATGATATCCCTTAAATAGCATAAAACATCTAAACTTGCTCTATTAATCTCTATGCAAAATATATGATTTTAAAAGCTAATGCAATTGGTTTTCATATTCAACTATTCAATTCAGCGGCTTATATGTTACGCTTTTATCGTAATAGACCTTTCCGGAATTCACTTCAGCGACTACGAAACAATGGTTCCAAATCGAGGTTGGACTTGATACGTTACAGTAAATGTATGAGAACATCAAGACGAACCTCGATTTGAAACCATTGTTTCGTGGTCGCTGAAGCGAATTCGGGAAAGATCTATTGGGTATTCGATTATCGTAGCTTTTCATTGAATCCTGGTTTAGTGCGCAAGCTACGCATGCGTAATTTGCCATTTAATTTTCTGCCAAAGATTATCTATCAGATACTAGCAAAAAGATTATTTTATATTACAGGAACATTATACGAGTTGATTTCGGTTCCAATATACCTCTACTTTGGGTGTAATGTTTTCCTATTTCAGATCACGTGTCATTCCCTTGGGTATTGTTTCTTTGTTTCTCGGAAACGCATGAGAAGATACGCTAATATGTATGAACCCCAAACAAAAATCTTTTCCCAAGCGGGATGACACGTGGTCTGAAATGGGAAAACATTACGCCCAAAGTAAAGAGGTCTGTTTAAAAGTCTGTAGCGGAAGACTGGACATCTACGTTTACTGAAAACTAAACTAACTAAAAAATTAAAAATCCATCTTAAACTGATGGATTGGATTCTTGAGCTATGTGCCGAATCTGGTTGATGCAGCAAGTCGTATTTTGCACAAGAAAATACTTGGTAAAACTGGTGTGACTGTTATAACTAATATGACTGGTATGACTGGTATGACTGGTTTAACTGGTATGACTGGTATAACTGGTATACTGGTATGAATGAGGGTCCTGAAGGGGGGGGGGGGGGGTCCTAATCTCATTTCCCAGCCCAAAATTTTGCAAAATCCCAGTCCCATTTATGCAAATTTCCAGACCAAGTTATAGAGTTAGAGTTAGAGAGTTAGAAAAATCCCAATCCCAGGAATGGCTAAATCCCAGTCCCAGTGCATCAAATCCCATTTTCCCAGCCAAAACTAAGGCCAATCCCAGATCCCATTTTACCCCTTCAGGACCCTCATGAATGGTACAATGGTTTACGAATGGTACAATTGGTATGACTGGTACAGTCACTGGTATGACTACTACGACTGGTATGATGTTCAATGTGAATACACCACTTTGCTAATACTCGGGCCGTGTAGTTCCAGTCACACAGGCAGCCCAAGAAATACCTTTAAGAAGTCCGTACCTACGTATGAATTTCAAAGGAAATTTTTTAAAACATTGATTGAGACTTGTATTTTACAATTTCTTTTTTAAATTTTCCCCATGAAAACCATACGTAGGTATGTGCTTCTCAAAGGCATTTCTTAGGCTGCCTGTGTTTTATGTTGCCGTTTGCCCCCTGAGTGGACTGAAACTACACGGTCCAAGTATTAGCAAAGTGGTGTATAGTGCGGCGGGTTGCCGACAAAATGGAAAAGGCTAACTGGGAACATGGACAGAGTTAGCAGTTGGTGAGTCATTGGTTGTCGGAATTGTGTGCTCCCAGTAGTAAAGTGAAGAGGCACAGTAGATCATCATCCTTCAACTGCCGTGGGTTATGTTGTATGTGCGTCTAGATGCTTGTCCAACGAGTAAAGATAAGCAAACGTCTTCCCACAGTGAACACATGAATACTTCGTGTCCCTCATGTGGATTCGCATGTGTCGCATGACTGTTGCGCTTTGAGTAAAAGACCTTCCACAGTATTTGCACTCGAATGGCTTTTCTTTGGTATGCGACAGTTCGTGCTTGTTTCTCGTTGAGGATTGAGCAAAAGTTCTTTTGCAGTACTTGCAGCTAAATGGTTTCTGTCCCGTGTGAGTGCGTATGTGGTTGGCTAGTGTAGTCGTCTGTGCAAATCTTTTCCCACAGATGACACACTTGAATGGTTTGTCTCCGGTGTGGGTTCGTAAATGAGCCGTTAGGACACCAGACTGTGCGAACCGCTTGCCACAGTACCGACATCGGAAAGGTTTCTGCCCGGTATGCGTTCTGATGTGGTTGTTCAAGCTTGACAGATGAGTGAAGGCTCTTCCACAATGATTGCACATGTAAGACTTTTTGCTTGACTTGTCCGGCCCCTGAAGGATTTCATACATTGCTTCCCAATTCCTTTGAAAGCCTTTCCTGTTGGTCGAAATTCCCAATCCATCAGGCGGGTACAAAGCTGCCGTGTTTGCTGGAGTCAGTTGGGAATGATAGTACAGATCCTTAGGACTGGATGACATGCTAGGCTTTTGTTTGCGTACGTCAAGCAATGATTCTCTCGTTACGAATTCACTTTCAGCATTATCTTGATCTTCTTGTCTGAGCATTACTTGCAGGTCCTGTTCATATATTACTCTGTCATGATCAGGATTGTGCAGATTAGGACTGCTAAAGGCGCTGTTGATAACTGTTCTGTCTTCTCGCACCGTTATGGTTTCTTGGCGTTCGGACTCGTCGCTCTTCTCATGATCATATTCTCGCTTGAATACAACGTATGCTGGCGAGCCCGGGAGTCTTGAATTATACAATTCTTCGCTCTGACTTGTATTTTGCATCGCGCTGTCCCAACACGATTCCGATGACTCATCTTTAGTGTTTTGTATCGAAGAAGCAAGGGGAATAGAGTCGTGTTCCTCAGTTGCATAGCAGCATTTGTCACAATTCCCTGAGACAGATGTGGAACATATTTGCGCTAGCTCTCCCGTTGCTATCTGGCGACAAATCTCACAGTTGTGATTGAATTTGTTTTGATCCTGTTTCATTATAACCTGCGGTAGGAGGTCGCTGGTTTCTTCATCTCTGTATTGATATCTTGGTTGCAGCTCCTGATTGATGCTTATTCCGGGAATTTTTTCCTCGTTTCGTTTGGTAGCTAAACTAAAACAATCAATGATTATGGGATTTTGGGGCGAAGGCTGCCTCCTGTCTTCACTGTCTCGCGTTGTTAAACTAAAACTAGGCTGTGATCTACGATAGCAGGTGTCGAAGTCACTACAAGGGCTGCTAACTTGTTCCCTTTGGATGACTATCGGATAGCGAGAAAAGTAGTACGGCTCACTGTACTTTTGAATATTAGTCGCCAGTAATGTATCGTTGCCATGACAACAAGGCCTATGACGCTGACCACGTGCTGGGGAAAAGGCAGAACCCATTTGACGTTGTGTGGGGTAACATGGTTGGTTTTCATTGCACAGTGTGTGTCTGTGCGCTGTCAGAGGAAGATCTTCGCTATGACTGCCATATTTTGTTACGCAAAGACCTCCTTTTGTCTCTGAATACCTTGCGGTTTCTCTTCGTTTAGCGCGGCCTGTTTTTGATACAGAAGAATCCTTATTCCTTAAGATAATAGGTTTAACACCAAGATCTTGTGGCTGAGTGTCCCTTGGTTGTGACATCAAAGCGAGTAAAGGTATTTGTCCATCATCTTGATCTTGTTTATTGGTATGTTTTGGTTTGTCGGATTCTTGGTAGTGTGTGTTTTGTCTTTGATTACTGTATTCGGGCGAAAGCTTCCTGGAGCGACCCCTGTTTACGACGACTTGTGTTTCTGAAGAACTCATTGAATAAGAATTTGCAACTGAAGAGGTTTCTAAATTCAACTTGAGTGTGTTCGGTGGTTGGCGGTGACTTATAACTGACAAGCTTGGATATGTATTGTCAGCACCGTCGTCATTCTCTTTACTGTCATTAACAACTATCGTAGGAGATTTGTTGAAATTCGACTGAACTGTTTTTTCCTCTTCTTGGTGAACGGTAGAACGAGATCTTGTACTTGTAGGGCTACTGGAATCCATTGAACTTTGAGTTCTATAAAATAAAAGCTTAAAATCAATGTGAAACACAAATGACAACAGCTGGTGATGATGATGATGACGATGATGACTCATCTCGGCAGCTTGCGTGCAAGGCCAAAATATAAACGCATTTTCTTGAACACTCTAAAGCGGGCGTTGGATGGAATATGTTTGGCGGATTAGTTTAAATATCAGCCGTGTTCGACTTTATAGTACGTAATCGCTCTATATAAGCGATGTTTTGAAAAGTAGAGACCTTTTTTGCAACAGACCGCTATCTTCATCAATATTTATGGTTAGTTCCAATCTAATGAGTGTGTTAGGTTTGGTAAAAACATTTTATTACGAACTACCTACAGTAACTTGTAAAGCTGAACTATTCACTGATATTTCAAGTCTGGATTGAACGAGACTTGAAGTCTGCAATAAATTTAACTTCAGCAACGTCGTTTTTGTCTTTTTCAATCGCACGTGGAAACTAAACACTATCTGAAGTGTTGTTTCAGGATATCATTCTTGTATTATAGAGATTTTTTCCGTGACTATCTCCTGTTTTATTTGTCGGCTTAGCCGGTGCATGAAAAAATACTTGAAAAATATCCCATCTAAGTAGCAACCTCGCCGTGAACTGATTAAAACCTTCCAGATCGTGTCGTTAGCATACGATAACGAACATGGTTTAACCTCTGTTACCTGGAATGATGTTGACATCTATCGCTGAAGAATTTTAGTTACGAAGCGCTTTGATTTATACTTACTTCTCCGAAAAGCGAAAGAACTCCCGTATGGCGTCCAGTATAACAAGTAGTTTTAAGAACTCGACCGGGATACTTATATACGAAGTGTGTAGATACTAGAGCATGCATGTCTAGACCTGTTGAACTAGTTAGACTGATTAGGTAAAACCCCTGAAGCTAGATCAAGAAATGTTAGGTAGTTAAGGTAGTGATTGGCACGTAGAAATCCCAAATACTGAAGATTGAAAAAGTAATTTCTAAATACTGGTATTGGATGTTTCGTGCTTTTCTTTGAAACACGTCTTTGTACAGCCAGTTTGAAGATTTGGAAGTTTGAACTGGACAGATTCGTCGTGGTAGCAGACGTATTTTATTGATGAATAGTCAAGTTTGAATTTCATGCTGGTTCTCGGCGAAACGATTCTATAGAAACTAATTTTACTTGGTTTCATAACAATGGTAGTATGAATAATTCTCATCCATAACGTTTATACAAAAACAATTCTTACTTCGCGATTTAGGGATCATGAAGGTGGACTTTAATTACGAATGTTTGCTAAAACCTATTTCACTCTTTCTGTTTCTCAAACATCAGCATAATTTCATTCTCGATTCAAAAGATGAAAATATTTTCAACTTTGTTGTTTTGAATGACGGTGACCCCCCTGAGAGTTGGAGATAAAAAACACAGTTGAAGGGGCACGACTTTCTTATTACTTTACTTATCATCTATAACGTTACTACATCGTGTGTCAGTATAATTGAAAGCTATAATATCATTGGGCGTGAAAACTAGAACAACAAATCTAAGACTGAATACTAATATTTTGATGTAACAAAATAAGGTTTAAACTTCAATATTAATGACTACATTGTTTCAAACGGCTGTTCAGCCCCAGCCAATATTTATGACACGAAAATTAGTGAGTATTAATAAGGAAAACCGGTTGACTAACAATTTTGTTTTGAAGGTTCAAACTTAAACTAAAAAGGAGTGGATTGGTCCCAGAAAACGAGCCAGTGTTCAGAATTCAAAAGAGCGCGTGGTCACCGTATTAATCTGATTTGTAGCAGCATCAACTGCAGAAAAGGCTTACAGTCGTAGGATTTTTCACGAACAGTCGCCATCATGATGCAAATGTCAGCTGGCATCGTTCTGATTTGACACGAAGTTTAAGACTGAAATATGTTTGTTCAAAAAGAAAAATGCTTTGTATTTTATTAATTTAATCACATATGAACAACTAGGCTTAGCGTTTGCCAATTCATTCCCACGAAAAGTAGCCCAGCCCTATAAAGTACTAAGAGCCTGATTAAAAACGATTGAACAAACAACTGGCTTTTGTCAGCTAATAATAATCCAGGGATGACAGGAAAACAGATTTGGTAACTCAATCGAATCCTATATTCAAAAACCTATATGTCAGCTTTTTTCACTATCCTCGTATAGAACACACTTACTTGCAGTCAGCCGGTGACGAAAAGATGTTCTTTACATTTTAAGAATGAGCGTTGACTTAGTGAGGATAGGTTGAATCCCTCCTCGTGTGAATTCGTACCAAAACGAAAAAGTTCGTTAAAAGTTGATCTCATTGTTTTTCTCCAGAAATTGGTTTTCCTTTTTTCTGACAGCATCAAATTTGTCATGCTCTACGGTCTAGGCAAGTCAGTAACAGATTCAAAAGTGTTTCAAAGTCAAAGCCTTCAGTATACGAAAAGGGGGGGAAAAAAAAGCTTCATAAAAATTAGTTCAGTCCCTTTCAAAATTTTTGATTAAAACTTGAACCAAGTGAGGTTTCATTAGCTCAGTTTAAACAATAGTCTTATTTTTCTTCACTCGTCTCTGCACAACTCGTGCTGTAGATTTGCTGTCGTGCAATAACTTGAACTTCCACGGGGTCGCAACATCTTTGCTTGCGATTGGCTAAACCTCGGACTCCCCTCAAGCAAAAACTACATTGAATAAGGCAAGCACCACTGAAACTTGAATTTATTACGTAGTCTGTTACACATGCAAATAGTTCACCAGATGTGGGTTTAGTATTAGTACAGCTTTGCGGAGACATTGACAGATTATCGCTATTTATTAATATCTACGTACATACCTCCAATCTGTTTGTTAATCTCAAGAGGATCAAACTGGGTTTCTACTGGCACTACCGGCTTTCCTCTATAGGCTATAATGGTGTGATAGTCCGGCATGTAAGAGCAGAACTAAAATTCAACTATGAAGTACATGAAGAACAGATTTATACCTATCGACAAGTAGACGGATTCATGCGAGAATCGACATCTTGATCGAAATAAAATACAATAGTATTAGATCTGTCTTTTGTTGTTTATATACTTTACTCTTCGAAGCAAACATTCATATTCAGTTAGTCATGTTTTAGCCGTTCTCATGACTATTTGTCTGGATGGTAAACTTTTTCAATTCTTCAGTCGGGTTTTACCTCTTTTTACTAGTTTTCTTCTCTTTTTGTCCCTAGATTCCAGTGTATTTCCTCGTCGACTATAAAATTGCTATTCTAAGGCTTTCTGTAGCTATTTCTGGTTACAGGTAGAAGTTGTTGTCTAAAAAAACACGAGTTGTTGTGTAGGCACTTCAACCGTGTCACAGTCATGGACAACATATCAATTCACACTTTTGAACAGATCTAAACCCGAGAGTTTTGGTATCTGCTGAGCAGACAATCGAAAGTCTGTGTTTTAGGCAACGAATAAAGATGATATAAACGCTGTTAATGTTGCGGTCGGAAAATAAAGTTCAAAATGAATGTGACGAACACTGATATCACTACACGCTGATATGCCAATCCAACATTAGTTAGAAATATTGCAACACAACAAGCATTACATTGGTTGAAAGATACTATACCTTAGGCCGCCTTGTTTAATAAGATCCGGAAGAAAGTTTCAGTTTAAGTGAAGAGTTAAAGTTGACACTGTTTGAAGATCAAGTTAAACTGGTTTGATCATGAGGCTACCAGGGTGTACTGCCGTCTGTGCTAGCTTACCAGTACGTCTGAACACCAGTGTTTGACACCCAGACAGCCGGACTTATATTGGAATTTATTAAAAATTAGATCATCCATGTCAAAAAAACAAATACATAGTTGCTGTCGCTTTTTGTTTTGCACATCCAATGAAAGTCAAGCTGACGAGATAATTATAGCATGACAATTGAATGTTTATTCATCGTGTGGGACATCCGTCTAGAATAGTTTTCTCGCACATTACAACAACAACAACAACCAAATGAGAAAAAGAAACGAGTTACAATGGCTGAAACTGGGACGAAGCCCTTCCCCTATTCAGTTAAGTTAGATTCTTGTTAGACTGTGTTTTGAAAGCCGAAATGTTTGCTCTGCCCACAGACATTAGATGGTTTTAGTTCAGTGAAAATGATTGAAATACACTGTAGAACAATAAAGAACCAGACAGCTTAACCGACGTGATGTATTAAGAGTCCTGCAAGGTGCAAAAGAGGGATTGGTTAAACTACTTTGATTGGCATAATTATAGTTGCATATCACTTTGGTAACCTCCATCAACATTGGTGTCAATGTTGTCTTGAGCATTAGTCATAACTAAGTCACCTAAGTCACTACATATATACTGGAAAACTAGAGACTTTTTTATTTTTCCAAAACTCATAGGGTTGTTTCCAAACCCGCACACTATATATACTGAAATCCTTGGAATCAATCAACAATAATAGCACCCTACTATATATTTTAAACTATTTTTTTAATATCAATGACATGGAGATGTCTGAATGTTATTAGAGATATATAAATGGTTCTATAGTTTGGTAGGGTAGTCAGACACATGTCTGATACAACTTAACTTTCTCGAACATTCTGTCTGTCAAACCAAAACGAAAAAAAGTTTGACGAAGTAACTTCTGTTGGCATGTCTGTTACGGTACTCCTTTTACTCCCAAGAAGGGCGAGAGCTCGAAACCTCAGTAAAGTTAGGTATCTTTTAATCACGGTGTTAGAAATTTCTTTTTATTAGTTATCAAGGTGAGGCGACGCAGCCTATGTTAGTTTAATTATTAGTTTTCATATTTATGTCACAATACTCGATGAACCCTGAATTTCTTCTCAGATCATCAGTTCCGTTCCGGCTGCTGATAAAAACAAAGTCCAAAGGAAAACACTGCGTGCTCTTCAGTTGAACCGTACTTGATGTGCTGTATAAATCATATTTAATACAATGATACGCATTGAGCCATAGCTGTTGCCCTTGTTGGATGACTGTGAGAGAATGCATGCTCTTAGTTTAGAGTTTTTCATGTAAAGTGTGCGCTATTATAAGCATAAAGATCTGAAACCCCTCTAAAAGTAAGCCATATTTTGTGAATATCGCGGTGTGCGTTAACATTAGGGTATACTGCCAGGCAACCTGGAGACTGCTAAGTGTGTGCAATGTAGTGACATACGTCACTTTATTCAGACGCTGTCACGCAGGCGTCGTTTCCAATAATTAATACATGACTGTGAAGATGTTTGACTAATATATGATACGCTAACTATATCTAGGGCACCCTGACTACAGTTACGTTTTGAAATAGATGCTCGGTGCTATTCCATCAGCTTCCAGAAGTGGTAGCAAAGACAGCCAGACAATCGACGCGATATTCTCAATTCTAAAGACAATAAGGTGTATTTTCCCAGTTTTCTTTCTAATGACCAAAACAAAAGAAAGTAATTTACAACACTTACAGAGTCTAATAAGGAGCTAGACTAGATGGCCAAAGGACTCATTAGAGCTGAATTAAGATGCATGGTGTCAAATAGAGCTTGGAAGAACTCAAGAGGAGGATGAAACTAATGAGTATTTTACAAATTAAAAGAATATTCGAACGTTTTATAAAGCACCAAGCATTCCGAACGAGTAAACTATACCACTGCACAGAGTTTTTAAATAAGTCTCTACACGATTTCTTAATATAAGTATGAATAACTTAGACTAATTGAAGAGTTTTAGTTTCAATTTTACGGTAGACTTAGACTCTTAAGTGTTTCCGTGCCATGGATGTGATAGTGGGCGTGCGCAGACAACAACGTGTGCCACTGCGTGTGTATTCCGTGTTGCAAAGATTTAACTAAGACGACAAACGACATTGAAGATAGTTGAATATTGCTGATAGCTGTAATAGGCAGACTGTACTTACCATGACTGTATTTTATCAGCAGAACTAGAATCGTGAGTGGCTAAGGACACTCACTACTAGCTCATTAGTTTCAAGCTTTCTTTTATAGTACTTTATCGAATGAAGACTTCACGCAGCAAGAAGCCTAAGGCTCTCACAGTGTAAATCGCAGCATCAACTTCCATGAACTTGGCCCATACGAAAAATAATTTTTCCCCATTGCAGAAATAAGTAATTAGTAGGACTCCAGTGGCGAAGCGAAAATATCTTCATAATTTCAAGACATCGGTCATAACAAGCGAAAACACTTGAATTTAGATGCAGGCAACTGGAAGTGTTTTAAAAAGGTTCCAGAATTGGGATTGCTAAATGGACAACAAGACGCTTTACTTACCAAGAGTCAACGATCGTTTTTGCACAACTCATTCATCTTCGAATGATGTTGAAGTCATGGATTTGTTACAGCTTTCTGTACACACGTCTGAACCATGAGTCGGGCGAGTGCGAGAAGTCTTAAAAGTGTCACTAGTGTAACATATCAAAAGTGTCTCGCAATTGTTGCCGCAACCGTTGCGAGAAGTAGAACTCAGAAACTCTTTTGTATGTTACACTAGACAAATGTCTCGTGCAACTTGTGCAACAAAATGGCGAAACAAGTTGCAAGGAAAATTGCCTAGTTTAATAGTACCTTGAGCTACATCAGTAGCGACATTTATCATAATAACTGGAAAGCTGTACCGACCAAAAACTGTCATGTGAATCACAAATAACATGCTAGGATATAAAAAGATGCTCCCCTAATTTAAGACGCCCAAGATTGTATGATTCTCACTCAGATTAAACTGACCAGCTTTAAAATTGCAAGCAAATCAAAAACCGAGATCAAAATGGGAGGGAATTTAGACTGTTTTTAAAACTCTTTTAAGTGCTATGATTTGTATTGTGTTAAGCGAAAGAATATTAGCATAAAGTCATTATGGTGTTAATTTTCTTTCGCTATAAATCATTTATGAATATGTCTGATAAATGGGTTTAGTTTGGGTTACAACAAAGCCAGTAATATGCAGCTAAAGTACTGTTGTAGGGTGCTGGTACGGTGATAATGATACTAGGAAAAAATGATTTTAATGCGCCTTTTACATCTGAATATGATCTTACGCGCTTTACAACCCTCAAGGCACAGGAGAGAACCAATCACGACGGCTCGTGATCCTAAAAACTTTTCTCGTGTTTTTCCAACATCCCACGTGTTGATACAACAGCATAGAATATGGAAAAGCGTTTTATAAGGCTTAAAAATATCTGTGTTCAGTGTTCAGCCAGTGTTTCAAGTTTTTTTTCTTCACCTGTATTGCAACGTCACCTTAGCCAACGCGGGTTCCCTGTGTTTTTGTCCGCGTACTGCATGCTGGGTAACATGACCGGCATTTCGTTTCTAACTTGACACAAAAAAAATTGTGCTGAAAAAATTCAGTCAAAATATCTGAAGAAAAAATCATGTCAAACGAGAAATTAGTACTCTGTTATAACAAAGGATGTGGTAAGGAGTTTAAGGAAGGCGATGAGAGTGAAGGTGAGTTGTTAGTGTAGATCGAAAAAGCTGTTCAAAAGCTCATGTTTAAAGGTGCTGTTACACTAAACAATCTGTCTAGTGCAACTTGTCTCGCAATAAAATTAGAAGACAAGTTACAAGGAAAAATGCCTAGTATAACAGCAGCTTAAGCTAATTGACCAATATTTTGTAGACTGTCTACATCATCCTGGTGTTCCAGTTTTTCACGATGCATTAAAGGTAATTACATCATTCCTGGTATATTTAATTTATTTTTGATCATATGCTTACGAGTAGTCTTTAACTGAGATTACCTGACATGTAGATCTTTTATTTAATAACAATTTAATAATTTATTAATTTACATGGCGCAAATTCTATATGTATGTATTCAAATGCGCCCTAACCTAATACCTTACAACAAAATGAAAAATACCATACGAAAACTAAAATAATATATATTTAATATGACAAGCATTAAAAACTAGTATCCTATCTAATTATTGTAAACAAATATAAAATTAGAATCACAATCTAAACATAGTAATAATTAATAATAAATAATTAACTTATATGGCACAAATTCTATATGTATTTATTTAAATGTGCCCTAACCTCTTTCTATAACTAGAATACTTTCTTGGAACAGTTTTCATATGAGTGGGAAATACACGGTATGGACTTACAGCATGTACACGATACAGCTGATGCAGTTAACAATAAAATGAATTCCCATAAGAATGATTATCGCATGAGTGGGAAATGTATGGTACTGACGTACAGCACGTACACGGTACGGTATACAGTGACACTGAAATGGCTTCCCATAAGAATGGTTATTATACGAGTGGCAAACGTACGGTACTGATTTACAGCACGTACACGGTACGGTATGCAGTAACACTGAAATGGCTACCCATTGGTTTTGTGTAAATCATTCATCATGGTGTTTATCACATTAAAATGAGTCTTTGATCTAGATGTACAGCAGTATTTTGCAAATTTTCTGATGCAAAGAGTACTGTGTTGCTAGTATCTCTACAATCAACATGTAGAAAAACAAACCAAATGGCAAACACTTTGTGTTACTGACTGACAAGGTTTACTTGTTAGGGCTGGTCATGCTGTAAGAAGAGAGTCACAGATTTTACAGAATTCCTCAACATTGCTGTAAGTTTTTATGTGATTTATATATCCATACGCTTTATGTCTGATTTCAAGGGAAACAGTTTTGTTTTCCTGAGAGGCTTGATGTTTCGCGAGGTGAAGCTGAGTGTTTTGTTATATAGTGACAGAGAAATGATTCCCAGCCAATTTAGAAAATAAAAGAATTTATTCAGTGGGTAAGCAAAAGGTAAACAAAAGTTCTGGACTCTGGAATCTTAAGTGGTTTTTATCAGCTTTCTTATTTCTGATTTGTGCAAAATATCATGCCACGGGATTAATCATGCTCTGATCACGTGCACTGGACTGTGTGCTGGTTTATTTTACCTTTCCTTTTCATGTGCTACTTGTATCCTGACCGGGAAATAAGCTATTATTTCTCGCACAGGATACATTTAGATTTAGTTAATACCACATGATCATCTTTCAGCCAATAACAGTGTTCATTATATCAAGAAAATCCATAGCTATATAACAAAATATGTTTACCAGGTGATCTGAGGAAAGCGAAATAGCCAATCAGAGTGCATTTTGTGGTTAGCGAGAAAAAATCCATCCCATGATAACTTGCAATCATTTGTTGATTTCGAAAACAAGATGGTGCTTGTAAAAATGTTCAAAAGATAGTTCAACTGGACAAAACTTCTTCATTGATCAACGTTCCAACAGTTAAGGTGGACTTCGAATCATTCACCCACGAATTTCTGAAGACACGGGACACTTTTTAGCGCGCAAGGGCCCTATCGGATGGATTTTTCTTCCTCTACTGCGCCCGACGCCTGGCACATTTTAGAGATCACCTGGTATATGCCTATCAATGTTTACCCCATAGAATGAGTGGGGTGGGGGGGGGGGGCAGAGCAAGCAGACCCAGGGGGAGTTGACATTTTTGGACATGGGAGAGTCAATTTCCCTACCTCCGGGACTCCAATAAATGTCTAATTTCCCCTCCCTTCCAGGCTGTCTCGTTCTGTCAAGTGTCAAATTCCCCTCCTCTTGGGTAGAATGTATTTGTCAAATGCCCGACCCAAGGAGCAAGATCCTACATCAATTCCCCCTTGGTTGCTCACCTCTCCCACCCTGGGGCTAAAAATCGACAGGTTCATTATGGCTAAGAGTCAGTGAGACGGTGATGAAAGTGCAGGGGTCCTGAAATCAGCCATGACATGTGGGCTGTACTGACATGACAGCTGACAGCTTTGCACATGAGTGTGTAGATGATGTCATGATTGTCATGTCAGGATTCTGCAGATCTGAGTCACAAGGCCCTAAGGCTATTGGTTAAAATGAGTAAATACTCCAGTTTTGAGTTCTCTGTAATGCAGGGTTAGTCCCATTTTTGTGTAGAATATTCATGATGTGTTTCAGTGAAGGTCTGTGGAATTTCAAAGTGTTTGTATTGTAGTAAGTTGTTTATCTTTCGTTTTACAATTGGTATTTATGAATATTTTGATACTGAAATGAGGCTAACCCTGCAAAAACAAGTCTTTAATCTAGAAGTACCATAATATTTTGTGAATTTGAAAAAGGTATATTATGACTTACATAAGAGATAAGACACATGATATTAACTCTATATCAGATTGTCAGGCATTAGTGCTCTATTCAGGTTCTTTGATTTTTATCTTTAAGGGTTGTACTAAGTCTAAACATAGCAATATAAAGCCACCAGAACCTGAACCTGCAAACAAAGATGAAAAACCACTAGGCAAAGATGAGGCAAGTGTCAGCACTACCATAATCCATGTGTTTGGAAGATTGACATTAGGAGCAAGTGTGGCGTACAGTAGTTGGTTAGTGTGCTGCCTGCTAAGCAAGAAGTCCGTAGTTCAATCCTCAGTGACCTCACACACTTGTTTTAAGAAGGAAGTGTGGCTTGGTTGGTTAGTGTGCTGCCTGCTAAGCAAGAGGTCTGTAGTTTGATCCTTAGTGACCTCACACACTTGTTTTAAGGAGCAAGTGTGGCTTGGTTGGTTAGTGTGCTGCCTGCTAAGCAAGAGATCTGTACATGTAGTTTGATCCTCAGTGACCTCACATACTTGTTTCGACTTCTCTCTAATCTGTGTAGCTTTAGCTTTAAACACCCTTAAAACAGAGCACTGATGGAGAGAGGGGGGTAAAGTGCACACTGTCAGCTTCCATTGATACCAGCCTCATAGCTGAAGGAACTACCAATATTACTTTTTAACATCGTACTTATTTATGATAGGTGATTGAAATTAGAAAACCAATTAACAAGAAAAAAGATGACTTACCAAGGCCAAGGTTTGTTACATAGACATTTAGAAAAGACATTTATTATATAAACTATAGTGTTTTACAAGGATTTCTACCACTGTGAAATGTCTTATCCCAACACACGTAAAGATACAATATTTCTCACATGAAAATATCAACCAATTAGATTTTAGTATTCAGTGGTAGAAATCCTTGAAAACACTATAGTTTATATAATAAACAGAAAAATACATGGACGCTAGGAGATATGGAATTTATCTTCTCGTGTTCAAATTTGATATCTCACTCGTTCACTCACTTGTGAGATATCAAATTGAACACTCGAAGATAAATTCCATATCTCAGCATTCCCATGTATTATTCTCTATTTCTAGAGCCAGATATTACACTGTTTATTTTTTCCATTTTAGTGTAATATTGTAGTGATTGACTACTGTTATACTTGGAGAGAAATAAATTCAATCAGTTTGAACATATTTTGTATTTTTATGATATTTATATTTTCTGGTAAAGCTCTCATTATGCCATTGATGTTAACTGTCCACAGTGATGATATTCCAAAATCAAAGCTTAAACTCATAGCTACAGACTCTTTAAGAAAAGCACTTGAAAAACAGAAGGAGCAAAATGACCTGAAATCCACTGAAGGTAAGTGTACAAGTATTGATGCAACTGGCAGTATAACTGCCACCTGGCTAGCTCAGTTATTAGGGCATCGGTCTGCTGTGCAGGAGGTCATGGCTTCAAGCCCTGACTGGACCAACACTCAGGGTCTTAAAATAACTGAGGAGAAGGTGCTGCCTTTGTAACTACATCTGCAAATGGATAGACCTTCAGGTCTTCTCAGATAAGGATTTTAAACCATGGGTCCTGTCTCCCATCCCTTCCTTCACCTGTACATGGGGAACGTTAAAGATTCTGCTCCTATAAGAGTAGGGGATTGTCTCCCAGTTCAAAAGTCTGGTCTCAGAGGCATATATTAGTTACATTATTCATAACTATAAACTGTATGGCTGCAGTATGTGCCGTAATAGCAGTCCATAAAAGTCCTCCAAAAATATATATCATGTGAAACTGACAAGTATTGCTGTCAGTTCTTGTTGTTCCCTTATGATGAGACTACTTACTATTAATACTTTACTTTTACTTTACTATATGGGCTACAGATAAAGGCATTTGTACTGTAGATAATGATCATAAACTACATTATTTTTAAATTTCTATTATAAAATTTTTTTGTTTAGCCCCTGAAAATGAGTCTGATGAAATTAAACCAGGAACTGTATGCAAGAATAGTTCTTGTAATCAGGTATGGTTTATTTGTGGTGGAGATTTTAAAACAGATTTTAGTTCTTTTATTGTTTACTTTAAACAGCGGTCAATATAATTCTGACTAGTATTTTTAAATCTGACCTCAAGGTTAAGAATACTAATTGTTAGTGCTTTACCACTTAGAGTCCCGACAGTTAGGTACTAAAGTGAGGATTTCCTAACCATTAGGTAACAGTGGGGATTGTTATTGACACTTCTTACTATGATTAGGAGGTTATGTGAGAAAGGCCTTTTCATAGGGAATGCAATCATGATATTCCTGACAGAAAGGGTATAATTAACATGGTATCCTGAAATCATGCCTTTCATCCTTGTGACAAAGAAACAACCAAATAAAAAATTGGCCTAAATAAAAGCTTCGTATAGTAAATAATTAGTTT
>JAAAQI020016125.1:0-19723 GCA_011800005.2 Stichodactyla mertensii | reverse complement strand
GCTTCCCATAAGAATGGTTATCGTATGAGTGGGAAACGTACGGTACTGACTTACAGCACGTACACGGTACGGTATGCGGTAACACTGAAATGGCTTCCCAGAAGAATGGCAGCAAGCTCACGTGATGAAAAAGTGAGACCACGTGATGATTCCAAGTATATATCGACTTACTTTGCTCGTTCAAAATTGTTCCTTGCATTGTCTAGTTTGTGTTCTCCTGAATCCCCTTCTTCTCCAAATATGGTAATGCTTACGTTGGCGTCGGTACCAGCCCCCCGACGGTCACCGGTGTAAGTGTGGACCAGATAGGTAAAGCCTTTGAACAACACAAGCATCAGTAACTAATGAGATAGCGAAGCTGTTCCACAAAAGTCTAGGGCTAGGACGTCTGCATATTCCTTTTTTCTTTCTTTCGTTCTTTCTGCTCGGTTATTTCGCTAGATGAACACCGTATGGTCTCCAGGTCAGCGATTGCAATCCCCATGAGAGAGCTGGGGAGGAGGGTTCCTCTTGTATATAATTGGCCGGGGGTGGTCGTCGGAAACCTCGAAAATGCCCCCTAAAATGTACCCGAGTCTCGCCCTGGTGAGCGTGGCAACAAACTATTTCCAGTACCCCTAAGAGGTACCAACGAGTACTGCTCGTGTCATTATATTTTATGCACATGGACCCTAAAACTACCGGCTAACATTCTGTTGATGGTCGTTTTAAATTTTTAATCCCCTAAGTGGTACCAAACTAGCGATTTCAACCCCTAAATAGTAAAATCCTGTAGAAGGGGAGGAATTCACAACAGCAGGGGACTCTTCCTTTATTGGTCGCGTGATGTCTTCTTTGGGGATGACAAGGACATGACACTGTTGTTCTGTGTTTTCTGTCTAATGTTTTTTTGGTTTGGTTTTTTTTTTTTGTGCGTACCTTCTGGACTGGAAGTAGGATTTGTCGTTGCTGTTAAATCACGTGATATTCTGCCGTCACCTTCATCTTTCGCCAGCCATTGATAACAAGGGAAATAATACTTTCTGTCGGGATTCTCACGATCATAAACTGTAATCTGTAGGTGGCAGACAAAATAATGTGAAATTACAGCAAAGAATGATAACTCAATCACATTTATTGTTTCCATTAACTTGTCAGTTCTAACCTTGTTCAGAAACCAGCCAGCCGAAAATCCAAAGTTGTCATGCTCAACCCTAAAATAGTAGGTGTAAAAGATCAAACACGGGAAAGAGTGTTTTATCCAATAGAGGGCTGTCATGGCAGCCATCTTGTGGGGCAAAACAAAAGAAACTTTCGCCTTAGGGAAATGAAAAATTCTCTCCTTCAAAAGAGGGTTCGCATTCTTTTCACATTTTCAAATTCCATGACTTTTAATGACTTTTTGTGATTTGGTTCCATTACAAAAATTAACTGATACCTTTTGAAAATTCTCGCTAATTTTCCCAATGAAAATAAAATCCGTTTTCTCATTTCTATTCACAAAATAGAAGATGTCTAACTATTTCACGTCATGAAAACAATTTTTCAACACTTTCCATGACCTATACCAAATTCAATGACTTTCCAGGTTTTCCATGACCCGTGCAAACCCTGAAAAACATTTCATTGTTTTCTAACCCACAGGATGGCGATAATGAGAACCCCATATATCAAAACACTGAGAAGTGGGTTGGAAAAAAAAAAAGATTTTCTCTTGATGAGCTTGAGTAAATAATATGATTCACCAGTGTTTGAGCAAGGCCGCGCCATTGCGCCAATCCCGCAATAAATTGTATTCTGTCCCTCTAAAATTGCAGTGAATGGTCTACTTGACGCCCAAGAAAAAGCCTTAAGGGACAGTCGCAGCTAAAATGACCCTTTCCTGAAAATCCTGGCTCAAACACTGATTCACATCACCATTAGGTTTGGGTCACTGCATTTACTTTTTGTCCCTCCCTCCCCCCTGTTGAGGACTCAATTATTTTCTTCCCCCTTCTCAGCCAACCACCCCCTCTTCTCAGCCAACATCCCCCACAACTCCGACAAGAATTTTTTATTCAATGCAATACCCAATCTATGCTCAAGAATTAATAGAAAAGGAGAATGATACCTGTCAGATACTTACGTCAGCTTCTTTAAAGCTCCTAACTCAGTTATCTTGATCTTAAAAATGTCCTTTTTTCTTCTTTCAAATGTGTCTTCGTTTCTTTTTATTTTTAATTTGGATAAAAAATAAAAGAAATTTTATGTCATCCAAAGTCACCACATTTTCAAAAGTTAGCTCAGTAAAAACTGAACTCTTAGCTTTACAACTTCATTACTTTAATCTTGTTTTCAATTGCAGTGTGTAAATTAAAAACCAGTGCAAAGGCACACAACATATGCATGGAATGTGGGCTTGTAAGAACAGAATATATTTAATTATCCTTATTGCAGCTACATGTACATGTACTTAGCAATTACTGGATGAGGTTGAGCACGATATCATAAATTATCAAGACTGGATCTGTGTTTATCTGCCAAGAAAAAGTTGTAGACTGGGTGGATAACACAGACTTGAGTTCTTGATAATTTATGATATCATGAGAAAACTGAATTCAATAAGTGTTTTATTATACATTTTGAAAATTCAGGAAATGCTCCAGTTTTGGATTCTCTTTTGCTCAGCCTTAGCCTCAATTGTGTGTAGAATATATTTACAATTAACAGCAAAACCTGAAGCATTTGTATTGTTCATTTATATTTGAAATCCACGGACTGTTAGTAAACTATAGAATATATTACACACTATTGAGGCTGAGCAAAAGAGAACTTAAAACTGGAGTATTCTTATCTTTTAGGTTTACAAATCTATCTTTTAAGTATTTTTGGACTTGAACATGATAAAATAACTCCCACGTCTGCAAATTTTTCGATCTGCAGATATCACGTACCTGTATTAGCTGTAGGCTCTTGGCCAATCAGATAGTGATTAAAATCAAGATAGTGATTAAAATGTATAAATAAAATGTAAGAGCTGATTACAAGGATGGTCAGATGGATGGTACCTGTTGATAAGTTGTGTTTTAGGGGTTTTTCCATTTTTTCCAAATAATGTGATAAACACATGTGCATCTGTTCCAGCACCAGGTTTGTCACCAGTTTCCACTTCAATAACATAAACTGAGGAAAGAAATAAGGTCAGTTATTGATGGTAGCTAATGGACGAAAGGTTTACATGATTATGAATCATAACAAAGACACTAATTCAAGACGTGCATATTAAACTCCTCTGTCAGTATTCAATGATTCTACATAGGGTAACCTGTTGAATGACCAAAAAAATATCAGCTTGAGTGCAGCATAAGAAGTGGGTACAAATCACTTTCTCACTCACCAGTTCTGGCAGCTTTCTTGTGTACAACAGGTTTCAATTTCCTGCTGACTTGGCAGTCATATTCATATAGTGAAAGCCACTGGTGACAAGGAAACAAAGCCTTCTGTCCAGTCTTGTTGTTAGTGATAGTCACCTCTTCTAAAAACCAGCTATGTTTGCACTCTTTTCCATCATGCTTTAATAAACAATTTAAAATGTGCATTCAAAAATATGATTCCATCAAATAATTGACCACACAATAGTTTATTGACTTTGTTGGTCATACATGTAGACTGAGATATTCAGCATAAAAAAAAACTTGTAACATATTAGAAACTATATTTGAATATAAATATGATGTACTGATGTTACTAATATCCTGTACAAATAAGAAATACATTTGATATAGTTGATATCAATAAATTGACCACCCCTGGGGAAAACAATAGGCCACCTCACAATACAGATTTTGCTACTTTAGCATGGGATTTATCCACAGTATAATTGCCCTAATGCATTATGATGTCACAGCTTGTTTATGAGGCAGACACAACTAGTTAGAACAATGGAAATTTAAACAAAATTCACTCATGAGAAAATAGTTTATTTTCAAATAGTCTGGTTTCCAAATCTAAGATGTACTATGTTAAAAATAAGTTAGTGACTTTGTTAACTCACCACCTGGCAGGTTCTCAGTCAACGAGGAGTAACTTTACAGTGTACACATTGAATAAATGATGATATACACACCTGTATTATTATTTGTCTGAGTTCTCCAACATCTGGTCCTTTGATGTTAAAAGCATCCTTATGGCCTGCTGTGAATGCAAATGGAGGAAGAGTCGCAACAAATGCTGCTGGTACACCTGGTTCTACTTGGTGGGTAAGTTGTCGCCTGAATTTCCCATATACACCACAGAATTCACAAAATACCTGAAGATGAAATGAAAAATAAGCAAGAAATTATTTAACAATATGTATTTAATAAATATTTCCATGGTAATGCATGGTAATTATAAGACACTTATGGACTAAGTACATAATTATCACAGAACAAAGTGAGCTGAAATACCTTTGCATCTGTACCACAGTTTTTCTTATCACCAGTCTTCACAATAACTTTATACAACACATTGGCACCTATAGTATATAGACATACAATACACGTAGTATACAACAGGTTAAATTGTATTTCATACAGTAATAATTATTTGCATAAATATTTATTAATTTTGTTAATAAATATTAATGATCAAAGAGAATACTGTTTATTAGTCACATACCTTGCTTTTTAATTTGTCCACTCGCAGTGTGCTTAATCTAAATTTACACACAGAACAATCAATTGAAAATTAAAACACATAAAAACTATTGTGTTCATGCAAAGTGCCCTTCATTTGATGGACACGAGCAATAACAAATAATTGCTTTATGGGTCATTGCTCAATTATGGGTCATAAGGAAGCAGGTTAAGCCTGGTCCTCACTAGCAGCGTAAGCTTATTAAGCGACATATGCAGACTCAGTTTAGCTCTTCTCAAACAGGTGTGAGAAAAGACAAGTGCTGCTAATGAGCATACCTACATGTAACCAGGTCTGCATACAAATGTATGGTGCTTATGTTTGTGCTTATGCCGCTAGTGAGAGCCAGGCTTTAAAACAGCTGTTAAACTTGTCAATGAGGTGCAGTGGAGAGTAGGTGCCAATATCCATTAAGCAATCTGGCAGCAAGGAAGTTACCATGGCAACCAAGCAACAGGTCAACTTCTAGGACCTGCCACACTGAATGTATTCAGTGGAAAAATACATCAAGTAGGTATTTACCTAAATCCCATGTAAGGGAGGCAGGGTAGATGGGAATAAAATCAAATAAAATCAATAAACAAGGCAAGCAAGCAAAGCTAACCACAAGAGCAAAGCAGACATGCATGTACAGATAACTTCAAAGCAATAACTGTTGACCCATCCTTTCCCCGTTAACTTTGATTAATAATAATCACATAAGTCATATAGTCTACCTTTCGTTTAGTTGGAGTTTTCTGTAATTCAATTCCGCTTCCACCTCCAAATTTCCTAGTGAAATACCCATTTAGATGCGGATCACTCAGTGAATTATAAACAGGTGAAAACTCCCTTCCTGGTAATGTTGTTGATCCACTAGTTATCTTTGTTCTTGCTGCATAGGGTGCTCGCTTACTGACAGTGCTTTCTAGTGGTGTATGGTAAAGGCTGACATTGAACTTTCTTCGCTTTTTTGTCTCTGGTGAATTGGGATTTCTCCAGTGGGGCTGTGTTGGAGGAGCTATTTAGTGAAACATTAGACAATCAAAAGTTAGAGTTGCTTTAATCAATGATACTTAAAACACAGAAATACAGTTGTAGATGCACATTCTTGTGTTGTATTGCAATTAGAGACCCATCATTATTTATAAAAGGGAGTGAGGGGGCAAGAAGTCATACATGTAGTGGGGGTCAGGTCAATTATAATTTTTTCAGATGACAGGGAGTGAGTCATAATTAAAATAAGGTCTTACTATAAATGACACGGTCCACGATACTGATGAGGAAAGTGACAGTGACAATGACCTGTGACAATGTACTGTGTGACAGTGACACCAGCTGTCAGAGTGCAGGTGAAAGCAATGAAAAAGATTCTCCAGTGTACAGGTGATGGCATATACAGGAAGTGTGGATCATGAAGAAAATTTTGGCCTTTATTTTTTATGTACAACATGTAAAACTGTTTTATACCAGTCTTGTAGGTGAAAGAACTATTACTTTTTTATGAAGGCAGGGAGGGAGGGCACACAAAAAATTGAGGGAGCAGACCAACATTATATTAGGGACCAGTGTATTATTTATAGGGGAAGGGGGCTGGTGCAAAAGTGGATGTGCCATGTTTGGTTTTCTCGACCCACCTTTTTGTGATGCACAATTTGTTCTGACCCTCTCCCCCTTCCTACATACATCGCCAATGTCCGATGACAATATATTTGCATAAATTTCTATAGCCCCCCTTTTTTCCTTGCATAAAAATTGGTGACCCCCTTCCCATTTGCACCAGCCCACCCCCCACCCCCCTCTAATAAAAGACTGGTTCCTTAGCTTATATGTCAATCCTGTGGAGGGTGGGTTCTGCTTACATTATCTCCCCTTCCCCCCCCCCCCAAAAAAAAAACACACACATAGAAGTTTCTAAACTATATAAAACATAGTCAAATATAAGCTAGATAAATCAGGACAAGCCTAGCAAAAAATAAACGCACACCCTTACTGTCGATGAACCTAGCTCGGGGTAAAGACCAGATCTAAAAATGGTTGTATAAGCTCACAAATAAACTTAACTTATTCGTTTAATATACCTTGAGCAATGGTGGGATAAACACAGTGGACAATAAACAATCAAACAGCATAAAAAAGGTATCCAAGGAAAGGAAAATAATCTATAAAATGTATTTTAAAGAAGAAGAAGTTAATGGAAGTATAGTATAAGTACCTGAGATTGGTCGTCGAGGTCTGGTGATTTTCGTCCTCAACCCGAACGAACTCGTTGGTCTTGGTCGATCCAACAAGTGTGTATCTTGAAGAAGACTCCTTACGCCTTCGGAACTTTGCATTTTTGTGGTTGAGAGACAATTCTGATCAAAGAAAATACAATTCCATGTCAGGCTTCGTTTGAAAGTTCTATGGCTTCATGACTCGTTCACGCGATCTCACGAATAAACGTTATCACGTGAAAAATCATCACGTTTGGTCTTTCGCCTTAAAATTACTAAAAATGATTGAAAAATTAATGAAGACTAAAAGGAAGACACTTTTTTATCCTTCGAATAAAAAGCTTTTGAAAATAAGCAATTTTAAAAATACTATTTAATTGTTCACTCGGTCGCTAATAAACACGGCCTCGTGACCATGACGACATTCACATATAAATCTAGGGAGGGGAGGGTAATGAGAATTTATATTTACCCAAATATTAATTAAATGATACTGTCTTCTTAAACCTCAAGCTTTTCTGCTTACAAAATACTTAATTTTATCGATTTTCATCAACCTATAGCAAGAATTTTTATATTAGATGTCATTTGAGAATATGGCAAAATCTTTTAGGGAGGGGACCCTAGGTACAAATTCTTCAGTTCACTGATTTTGAATGGCGCGAAAAAAGTGAAAACAAGTTATGTAAGCTTTTGAGGGGTAGAGTTCATGCTTTCCTGCGTAGCACATGCTAAATTGGTTCATTCGGTATGCCTAAACGCAAAGGAAGTAGCAAAACTGTGATCGATGCACAGATTAAACGACCAAAAGTCGAGGTAAGTTTAAATATAGCAGAATAGTGAAACCAACATTGGATCTGGTTGTAGAAACACTTAGGAACAAAAACAACAGTCAAGAATGACCTTGGATACATCTCATGTGATCATTATCCTACGAATTTACTTGTCAAACTTGCTAAACGAAATCTGCTCTCATCAAAAACGTAGTATTAGTTTAACTTCTTTAACTTATAAACTTACCACTGCAGACAGATGATTAGGATTGACAACATACAATCAGTCAAGTATTGATGGTAATTAAGTCTAATCAGAGACGATCTACTTTTGGTTCATGTTTCAGCCCGATCATATGTCAGAATATGAAAGAAAAAGGTTTGAGAACATTCGTAAAAACAACCAACTATTAGCAGAGCTGAACATTGCTCAGGTATTATGCACCTATCAGTGGCTTCACAGAGGGGTCCACCCTGGGCTGAACGGGAAGATTGTGAAAGGTCTGAAACAATCTTGACGATTTTCCTCAGGGATGGGGAAGTCGTCCTTTGCAATGACTCCTGGTTGAGGCTTTTCATGACCTACAATCTTCCATCATTTTGCAGGGAACCAGCTTCAAGTCAAGATCAATTTCATCAGATCCCCCATTCCAACTTTCCAACCATAAAACAAAGTTGAGCATTTTCACAACCCCAGTATTCCCCCACCTTGCTCCTTGGTTAGCCTGGGGTTCAATCCCTTAAGGAAGCCACTGGTTGATGTTAACTGATGTGCTGTTAGCTTGCCTGATCACCCTTGCATCCTCCCTTCCCCCCCAACACACACAAATCACACACTCCCTTGCTCCCCTCCCTAATCTGTCAGGCCTTCTGGAAGTGAAGCTGCATTATAATTGACAGATGAAATTGTATATGAAACCACTGATATCTTGAATACTCTTATGGAGCATGTTAAATTCAACACAGGCTCGGGAAGACCTATCATCACTTTCTTCTGTAACCAAAACTAAAGCTAAACCAATGAAGTAAGTTTAATTTATCTCTTTTTAGTTTTGAGCAATTAGTTGAATATGCACCAGTGAATGTACCGCACACCTACTCCACCAACCTGGGGATAAGCAAGGCAAGGCAGGGAAATTTAACAGCTATTCACTTCCTTTTGAATCCATGCCCCTGCCAGCAGAGGAAGGCACTGTCATTTGCCTCTCCAGTGTCTTAACTTAACCCTGACCAATTTAAACTGCCAAGAGAGAGGAATATTTTCACCTGGTCATACATAGGTTGTTGGGAGAGGGTGGGGTTTACATTCACTGCTACACTAAGATCTTGCAATTGATTCCTATGAGTAGTTTATTTGAGAAAGTATTTGTTGGGTTTCGATATATTTCAGAAGTTTTTCTTTAAATATGACTAATGTCTCATTTCTTTATATCTCCACAATAATATAGAATGAAAATGAAAAAAGCAAAAGAAGAGTTACCCAGACGGCAGTCACTGAGATTGCTAAGGTTAGCACCAGATGGTGTAACACAACTACCAGAGCCTTTGCCGACTGTCCCCACAGTTGTTGAACAGGTGCGTCACTATCAAATCATGGCAATCAGGTGTAGATAATGTGGCTATTATTGGATAGGATGGTGTAAAGATGTTGTCGGGCTAAAGTATAACCTGATGCAACAGTTGATATATAATACATATTGCACTTTCTTGTTACACTGACCAACTAGCCAGATATGTCCATAGAAATTCTTCATTAATACTCTATTATTCTATACTGATTAAATTAGCCTAGACATCGAGGTAAACTGGAAATGAAAGCTGTCAATGATATTGAAGAAGAGGATTCAAGAGCTTTTCTGGATGAGCTTGAAAGGCTTATGATGAAGGTTTGTGTTAATATTATATGTGTGCATTGTGATCAGTAAACTGCATACAATGTCTGCATGTAGACAATGGCCCAGTCTTTACTAGGGTTGTCATGTTAAGAACACAAACCATGACTTTATTTTCATTATTATCAGCAGCGCACATTGCATGCTTATTTGTATAATTATTAGCACATTTGAAAATAACTGTATTATTGAATTTGCACTATAGAAATAAATGTTATTATTATTATTATTATTGTTATAATCAGAAAGTGGAAAATTCATATTTTTCAAAAATGATCAACATCTAATTATCAATTATACAGCACAAAGCCACACGTTTTTATAGCTGCATGAAAGAAATGAAAATTAACAAGCATAAGTGTGACATAGGCATAACCAACTGTGACTCTAGCCTGTTAAGAGTTCTTTCAAGTACATAATGCCATGGGCAAATGGCCTATGTGTTGTCTAATTGATTTACTGTGTGATAATAGTTTGAGAAACAATAGTGCAAGTGTGCAGCCCATAGGGAAATACTTCATTAATAGCTGTTTAGCTAATCAGAGAGCACGTTATTCATCCATTTTTAAAAAAACTGGAAAAAAGGATGATGTGAGTGTGCAGCCCAGGGGGAAATAGATATAGGTTTTTAGCCAATCAGAGCACACATATTTGTGTTATACATGTATTATAATTTTAGCATATAATTTAATAATATCTCTTTTTCTATTTCAGGACACAAAATCAGTGACTACTAAAAATGTTCCCAAGAAAACTCTAGATTCTTCAAGGTAGAAGTGATTTCTTTTGATGGCAAATAATTTTTTGTTTAAAAGTCAATCTTGATATATAAAAAGCTACTGTAATGCTGGTCATGCTTGCTAACACTAACCATGTAATCCCCTCCAACAGTACCAGAAATTTTTCAGTGCAAATTCTGTGTAATGGGCCAGGACATGTGTCCAAATGCTTCATTTGGTTTATTGAGCAATTCTTTTCAACCACTGACAGCTAACTGTTTGGGATTTCAAGGGATGTGCATACATGCATTTTAATTTGTTATGGACTGTCATATTATGCAGATATAGTAAGCTACAAGTAAAGGAACATCATGTTACTAAGGTTGTACCAGAGAGAGTCTACTCGATGGAGTTCCACAGAATGGAATCAAAAGACTTATTATTTGTTGGTGATAGACGGGGAAGACTTGGAATATGGGACATTGTGAGTCATGTTTTTCCTGTCTGAAATTATAGCAAGCTTTGAAAGATAATCTCAAACTCATAAATAGTTAATGGTGAAAAAACAAAGTAAATCACTACTGTGATGGTGGTTTGGATATGTGATCTTAATCAGCATAAAATTTTACCAGTTTTTGCTTATTGGTTTTCTCTTAGAATTATTAATGGTTTGAGAAATGCAATGGAACACTTGAAAGAGTGTTTCATTCTCTATCCAAACTCCTCAAAGTTCGTTAAAAACCTCAGCTGCACCTTGTTTTTCAACCAACTCCTCCATGTTTGGATATCAGATGAAACACTCAACTTAATTCCCGTGTCCGATCTATCTTATTAACTGCATTTAAAGAAGATACAATGTATGTTCTATCATTTGAGCTTGAGCTACATTAGAATATATAGCCTGTTATGGCTTCTAGATCTGAGAAGCATACTGTCACTTTTTGGATGTGAAATTAATTTAATTGATTAACATGATATCATTATCATTTATTTTAAGAATTCAAAAGAAGAAAATAATATATTTGTGTATGAGCCACATATAAAGCCCATAATAAACATGGCTTTTGATCCGATGGATCATACCAAGTTAGTAACAACCAGCTATGATGGAACACTAAGATGTGTAGACTTTACTAAAGCAGTATTTGATGAGGTATGGCTGTATCTTTCTAATAAATCCTATAATTGTACACACTATTCCCCAACACCAACCCTAAATTGTTGTTCCTATATAAGTTTCCTATTGTTTTAAAATCAATTTGTTTTTGAAAAGCAGGGGTGAATCCAGGGGTGGTGAAGGGTGTGACTTAAGTCACCCCACTTTTTAACTAGGAAACCCCCATTAAAAGAAAGAGTGTGACCAACTCCTGTGGATAAATTCCATAGGATTAATGTGCTGATTTTGGAGATGCAAGATAGCAGAATGTTCTTATCTCAACCCCAAATTTAGGTCTTCCTTTAAACTTTAGAGAGACAAATTTTGCATTACCCTCAAGAATATAGCTGAGTCTTACAGAAAACTAAATGGCTTTCTTATTCACTGCTAATTCAAATGTACACGTATAATCACCAACCTTGTACATGTAAAACTATCTTTAATTTCAAGGTGTTAGCTCTTGATGAAGATGATTCCTATTTTACCTATTTTGGCTTTGGCACATGCAGTTCTCATACAGTCCTTGCATCCAGTGGTGATGGGCAAGTTAGAGTTGTGGACTACAGAAAGAAAAGGTGAAATATCCATGGTGGTAAAGCTTTTGTGACAAAAAAAATGAAAGGAAGTAAATGCAATTTTTTACATTTATAATGTGTAAATTCTATGTGAATATAATCAAATGTGTGGGACCGCTGTTAATATGATAATCTCAGCCATGTAAAGGTCTAACCGTTTACAGATGTAATTCCAAAAGCAGCACCCTCTCAGTTATTTTAAGACCCTGAGTGCTGGTCTGGCTGGGGCTTGAACCAAAACTTTCCACACAACATACTGATGCTCTTCCAACTGAGCTAATCAGGTGAAGGACTTTAATAGTGATGATGCTATTGTTAGGAACTACAACTCCAATGATGCTAAAGCTTACTGTACTTGTATACTCTTATCTTGTGTTATTTATCAGGGACTTTCCTCACTATCAGCTTCATGATAGAACAATTAAATGTTTGGGCATCAATCCTCAGAAACCAGATATGTTTGTAACAACAACAAACAAAGGGTATGTGTGCTTAATCCAAGATTCAGTAAATTGTTTTAAGAAGTAGAGCAGATTTTGTATGACTGTGAAAAGCTCACAGCATGGTCAGCCCCATAAGCCTGCCTTACCATGGCCGTGATGTCTTCTAGAGTTTTGACGTGCCTTACTGTGCCTTGACCTTGTCACAACTGTTCATGCTGTGAGCTTTTTGCAGTCATACAAAATCTGCTCTATTTATGTTTTAGATAAGGAGTGGGAAGGAAGGAAGGAGCATGGAAATCTGCTGGGGAATGTGGGTCATTGAAACTTAAATTTTACTCGCAGGAAGGGAAGGGAAGTGGCCACTCTTGACCAAAAAAAGGGGGTCAAGAAAACCAAGTTACAACTTAAGCGAATGTTATAATTATAACAATTTATCCATCCATCCATCCATCCATCCATTCATTCATTCATTTATTTTATTTTGTGCAATGAATGATGTTCATATTGTATTCCTCTAGACAAATTGCAGTGTGGGATATTAGGAATATCAAAGGTCCATCCTCTTACCTCAGCACCATTGCACGCAGCCGTAGTGTTTCGTCAGCATTCTTTTCTCCTCATACTGGTCAGCAGATACTAGCTACTGGCATGGACAACTTGATTACGTAAGTAAATTTGCTTGTTTGTGTTGAGAAATCACTAGTATCATTAGGTACAGATCTACAGTTTATTCCTCATGATTTGCCAAGGTTGTGCAGTACAGTTTTTACAAATGACATGGTTAAGTAAGTATATATGGTAATGTCCATATCTGTTGAGATAATCATTCTTTCTTTTCTTTGCTTACAGAGTAAATGATGTCACCCAAGGTGGTATCATCTCACAACCACCCAGCTGCACCTACAGGTAAAAAATGTTGAACCAAACTTTTTGTGTGTCTTAAAACAAAGGTAAACCAAGTTAGCTCATTTTTTGACGTGTTTCTTGATTATAGGCATGATAATCAAACTGGACGTTGGTTAGCTACTTTCCATGCAAAATGGGATCCAAAAAATGAGACATGTTTTGCAATTGGAAGCATGAAATACCCAAGACAGGTACAGAATAATGGGAAATTGCAAAACAAAAATTACTGGGGAGTGATCCCCCCCCCCCCCAAGTTAACTCACTGATCCCTCATATATACTAGCTGACCCCTTTTTTTTCCTCATAGCTTGACATTTTCTCCACTGAAACGAAAGGTGCTCCCTTAATTCAACTGCGGCATGAGAACTTTACTACAATCACCTCCAGAATTGCATTTCACCCTACACTCAATATGATCGCAGGAGGCAATTCCAGTGGAAAGGTCATGGTTTGGAGCGAATAATATCCAATAAGAGGCATTCAATATATTATTTTACCATATATTATAGAAATGTTTTGTTTGTTTTTGTTATAAAACTGCAGGGGCTATAAAATTGATATAAATTTGAATTGTGTTAATATAATGCATTTTATTGTAAAAAGATGCAAGGAAACTTAGCGACATTTATAAAATAGCATTTAAGTAAGATAACAAAGATAAAATGTTTTATCCAATGACTAGTAAAAAGCTAATGAATAATGCCTTCGATGTTTACTTGGGAAGAGTAACACTGTGTAGTACTATAAGCATTGTAAACTGAGAATGGGCCAAAGACAATAAAAAAGAAAATGAAAAAGAAAATTCCGTGGTCGATTTACTAATGTATAGGTAGCAACAAAACGGATAGAGTAAAAACGGTGGGAAATATCGTTGGCAGGCCATGTTAACAAGACAAAAAGTAGGTGGAGACACAAAAAGACCAGAGCTATGTTGTTACGTTCTCACGTTCGTGGACTTTGCCGACGAGTATTTTTAAATATCTGCGTTAGAGTCGCGTTAGAAAGTGTTTAACATGAAGATGGCAAGCTACAGAAACGGCTAAGTCACAACTTTAGGTTATATCAGAACTCGAAGTTATTCTGAATGTGAAAAGAAATATTCGCGAAATCATTCAAACTTTCCTGGAAGGCCGGTTTGGTTGGCGAACTCAGCAGTTCCGTCACATACGACCAAGCACGAAAATGAGTTTTTAAACTTATTTCTGTATCGAGCCTAGAAAATTTTAAAACGCTTTTCCAGCAAGAAGGAAAGAAGAGGTATACTATTGGATCTTCAAGGAAAGTCTTTTGGAACGCTACAACGTTTAAAGCATCTATTACAGTAGCCGTAAAAAAACCCTGAAAATGACATACTCTGGGTTTTTCAAAGGTATTTAATTTCTTTAAATATTTATTTCACTAGTTTTTAAAGAGCAAAAATTATTTTTTACAATTTCTAGATAGCCAGAGCTTTGCTCAATTTTTTTCAAGATTTTATTTCAAACGAATCTTTCTTCGTTCAAAATGTCCGCGTCGTAAGAATGCACACGCGAGCGAAGATGTCGACAGCAGCTTGAAACATGCGCTGTCAAATATCAACCAATTAGAGCTGCCGTCAATTTTTGTTCTAGGATTTGATTGGTCGAGAACTGGAGAAGCCATTCAACTGTTGGTTTTTATCTGCAGATGTTCTCTGTTCTTGTCACTTTCTTTCGAATGCTGCTTGTCGGGGTAAGCATCTTTTTTTCAATCTTTTTAGCTCTAATTTTCAACTAAAAACCATTTTATCCTCTCAACAATTGCCTTTCTGGAATATTTTAACCATTGCGAAGGAGTTTTTCTTAATTTCTTAAACTTGACCTTGCGGCAAACCAAGTTTTCGGGAAAACATTAGAACGAAAACTTGTTCAAAACAAAGCCAGCGTTTTGAACTGCAGAGACAGTTTTCCTTATTTTGTTTTTTAACGCTCTGCTCATGAAAAAATTCTTTCCCTACTGGGAATGTTCTCGACGACTTATTTCTGAGCTAACTTTGTTCTTTTTTGCTAACTAGAAAATGTTTTGAAGAGTCTTGGTTCTTGACCGTAGAAGCCATATCAAGGACCTTTGTTTTGCAAGTCTTTCAGAAAAAATATGAACAGAAGCTCCAACCACAGTATTCCTGTTAAAGGAAAACCTCTCAAACCGTTTATTTCAATTCTCAAAGCCCTTCTGAACGACGAGAGGTTTCACCGTGCGATAAAGTGGTCGGAAAACGGCTCTGCTATCGTCATTTCTGATGGCGAAACTTTCAAGAAGCTTGTTCTCGACGGCAGCGAAGAGATGTTCAAGACTAGAAACTTCACAAGCTTTGTCAGGCAGTTAAACCTTTATGGGTTCAGAAAAGTTCCCGTTAATGGAAAAGGTGACCCGTCGAAGAATATGAAGTTCGAGCACCAGCATTTTAGACGCGGATATCCAGAATTAATGCACCTTGTGCACCGCAATTGCAACTCAAGGAAGAAGAAAAAGCCTGAGAATGCCGTCATTGCGAAACAGCGTACCTCAAAAAGAACCTGTTCTTTCCAAGCTGGAACATTCTCCAAGAGAAGAAGAGGGAAATACTTCACTGATGACTATGCTGTTACTGACGAGGACGATGTTAGTGACACCGGTAGTGAGAATGAAATACTTTCCACGACTTCAAGTGGCATCTCCAGTGAGCGCTCCACTCCAACAAAAGAAGTAACGTTCAGTGATTCGAATTCTGTTTACGAGCCAACAAAACAAGAGCCTTTGGAAGCTGCTGATGTACAAGAATACATGCAGAAGAAACTCCAGGAAGAGCAAATGGTTGTCCAGCTTCTGCTCAGTCTGAGGAATACTACCCCTTATCTACCAGCTGCAATGCCTAACTACGACCAAACATGCCCATATTATTATCCAGCCACACCCAATTTTTACTCTCAGTATAATCACATGTAATATCCAACTGACCAAAAGCTTTTTAACATATTATATATATATTAATTTTTGTCAGCAAATCCTGAGACAAACTCAATTTGTGTTTTGAATGTTGTCAGCAAAAAACCCACAGAAATATTAATATTATTTAAAATTGAATCCCATTTTTAATGAATCTGTAGTTTTAAGTTAAAAAAGTTATAGTACAGACAGTTATTAGAGTTGTTTTATAAAGAAAAAACTCTTAATGTACAAAGCATATTCATTAACTTAAATCCATTTTCAATTTCATCAACAAATTATAAGGCTTATAAAAGTTTTAGAAAAACAGTTATAAGGAAAAACTTTGATATGCTTAAAAACATATTTGATAGCTTTAATTTTAATATGTGCATTTCAATTCTAAATATTAAGATTACAGAATGCTACAAATTTAATGAACATTTTATTCAGACAAGTTTTTATTGTGCCATAAAAAGTAAAAAATTGAATTGTAATTAGTTCCTTTTCAAAACTGATTTTTTAAATGTTTTTATCTGTATAAAAGTTTTTAAAGTTTTACTAAGACCAACAAATAAAATGTTGATTTTTGGAAAAATGTATTGAGTATTGTAAGTTTATCCATCTTTAGACCAATTCATGGTTTCGACTCAACTTACAGTAGTTACAACAGTAGTTACCATTGCTAAGTCCCACAAGTTCAACAAACTAGCCAGAATATCTCAGCATTTGAAACTTTGATCGCAGAAATGTTATTAAATATTATTTCAATTATTTACTGTCTCATGAAAATAAAATAAAATTGCCTTGTAATCCTTGTAGTTCCCTGCAAAACAGAAAACATGTTGTTTGTGGGACAAGATCTTAATTCCACTGCGGAAAATCCTGTGAAGGTGATTGGTTGCTATTGTTTTGGTTGAAACCATCAATAGAATGGGTTTATTATTGATTATAATTTATTTTTCATCAGATGAGGGTCTGACTTGGGAATTTGAAAAGCTAGTAGTTGAAAAGTCAGAGTTTTCCAAAATGACAAAATCAAGAACATTTTTTCTTTTCAATATTTATTAAATATATTGTACACTAATACTGTTCAAAGTCAAACATATTTGAGCCAAAAATTAACATGATACAATGATATATTTTACAATTTAAATGCCACAATTTACAACTCACGTTTACTACTGAGTTAGAGCAACTGAAAATCATCATAAATGTCAACACTTATGCATTACAGTGTATAAAAGCAGTTTATGTTTCTAGTTGGTTTTATTATCTATTTAGCTCTGAGAAGTTCCTTTCATTTGCTCTTTCACAAACTCCTTTGCTTTTTCTATTCCTTTATTGCTAAAATCCATTACTTTTTCTGGTGCATTGTCGAGTGATGAAAAGACGTACTTTACACCAGAATTCCACGTGTGTCTTACATCCAAACTTGATGGCAACTGTTGAGAAATAAACAATGAAATATAATTAGGTCATTTCACACATACACTCATAGGCTGATATGTGATCCATAACTTACAGTACAGACCTCCAACCTTACTTTTGTGTTCACCTTACCATATAAAAATGATTTTATTTTAATCCCTTATAAAAGGAGGCAGGATCAAGAAACTGAACCAAAATGATACGTTATTGATTGGTCCCTCTTAGGGGTGAAATTTCATCACTGCCACACCCAACATCTCAAAATACAGGTCCCTTTTAGGGGTCATTTTCAGAATTTCCGACGAGGACCCCTGCCCCCTTTTATAAGGGAGTTCCCCCCCCTGGGGGCCAGAAGAATTGTTGTTAACACGTGTTTTCAGCCCCTCGAATAAGCAGTAGTTTAAAAAAATGACTCCCCCCCCAATTATACTACTCAAAAACTTTTTGACCCATCCCAATTTCAACCTCACTTGTTTTTACAGTTTTATAGAATGCTGTACCTTTAAATACCCACAATGAGGTACTGGTTCATAAAATTCAAGATATAAAATCAGTAGATTCCAGTTTATAGAAGAAGCTAATATAAAACATATATTCTAAATCACTCTTCTGAACATGTTCGGACTATCTTATTGAATTGATATATTAAAGTTTTTTAAAGTAATTCTTAACTCATAAATTTTGTGACCCCTCAGCAAATACTGTAGCAGAAAATCTGAGATGACCCTCCCCTTTTGGCTGAGCAAAAACTAATTGACCCACCCCCTAATTCCCCCGGCCCACCCCTCCAGCTAAAAAATGAATGCTCCCTTAGTTAACCCATAGTTAATAGAAAGGACCCCTCTAACTATGGTTAACCAACCATCAGACTAATACAATCTTACCTCGGGGATTTCAATCGGTACATTTGATTGTGTTTTACTCTTGAGCTGATTAAAAGACGTAATAGCTCTGTCCTGAGAACTGAATATATCCTGAGAAGCAACGCCGTAGACAATTCCTCCAGCAATTCCACACTTGGCAAGAAACTTGATAAAGGCCGCCATTTTGAAAGTTTTCCGAATACCAGTCTCCCTCGCCCTTGTATGTTTTCGTTTCGTTATCGTGTTCGTTATCGTGTTGAACGTGATGAAAGCGTTGTTGGAGAAAAAACTCTGCTATTCGGCCAGATAAACAAATATAGGATATTTCTTGTTATTTTGCTTCAACAATATATGAAAATTTTTCATAAAAATTTCAAAATATCAGTAGAAATGCCAAAAATGTTAATTATTTTAATTATTATAGCCAGCGATCATATGAGTCAGCGGATGAGCCCATGAGTGTAATGGAGGACGGCAGTGAAAATGCAGGAGAATCATTTTTAAGACAACTTAAATCTATTTCTACGCCCTCAGCTTGCGAAGAGCTGACTCAAAACATCCAGAAGGTTAGTTATCAAAAATTTATTTTTAGAAATTATAAAATCTATAATTTAATTAAGTGTGTGTGATGATGTATTGTTGGCTGTCCCGTGAGATACAAGACAAAGGTTATGGCTGCCATATGTTGGTTGATATAACAGGATGTATTTATACCAGATAAGAGATATAAGATTTAAGATACCCAACATAGGGTCTATGACATCACATGCACCCCAAAATTGGCAATACTGGCAAGTACAGTAGGTGAGGATGATGATGATGATGAATCATGATGATGACAGCAGTAACAACAACAACATTTATGGGGATGGCAGTAAATGATGTCTAACGATGATGGTGATGATGGGAATAATGATGTTAATTATCAATATGAAAATTAATAAGGACAATGATGATAATGGTGATGACAATGAACATGATGTAGATGATGGTGATGATGATGATGATGATGATGGTAATGGTGGTGATGATGATGATGGTGATGATGATGATGATGATGATGATGGTGGTGATGGTGATGATGGTGATGATGATGATGATGATGATGATGGTGATGGTGATGGTGATGATGATGGTGGTGATGATGATGTCTTAATGTGCATATCATACCTGTGCATTCCAAATTTGAATACTATAATCTTTTCATGATATT
>JAAAQI020016014.1:0-19724 GCA_011800005.2 Stichodactyla mertensii | reverse complement strand
GGTCAAGCTCGGAAATCCATACTGCGCCTCAGCTTTCAAGGGAATGTCTCGGGGGTATGGTTAGTGTGTTCACAGTCAGTTTTTGCATAAATTACCGTGGCAAACCCGGGTTCGAATCCCGAAAGGGTCACATTTTCAGTTTTCCTTTTCCTTTTTCATTCCTTTTCTTTTCTTTTTTTTCTTACTTTTTTGTTATGTTTAAGAAACGCGAACAAATATATATACAATACTCACTCAAATTTTCTTCCTATTTTCTAAATACATTCTCAGTCAAAATAAAACATTTTGATTTCTTAGCAATTTATATCTCTCGATAGAGTTGAGTTACGATACACACACATTGCGGTCACCACTTCATCCCCTCCCCTCCCCCGCCAATTCCAAAATAACAAATCGATCCTCTTAGCCGTCTAAAAATTTCGAACCAGAAAAAAATCCTGAACCTGGGCTCCCTTTGGTAAAACTCTCAACCTAAGAGTCAAAGTAAGTTCTTTACCGTATGAGAACCGCTACTCATACTTTTGTTTTCTTTTCAAGAGTAAAAGATTATATCGCTAGCTGTCCTACCAAACAATCCATAGATGCTTTGCGAGATCGACTTGAACCCAGTCCTCCGCTTGATTCAGGAAAGGCCAATTAGTATGCAAGGCACGGTCATGGTACGGAAATGACGGGTTTCGTTGACGTACAATCAGAATGCGCGAGATTACTTTTTATCCAGAAAGAAGTGTGCATGCTCTCTTAAGTATTCCACAGCAAATTAAGTCACTTGGTCAAAATTACTCTTAAAAATAAAGTTAAGCCTGGTTCTCACTAGCGACGCAAGCATAAACGCAAGCAGCATACGCAGACTCATTATTGCAATTATCACCGAGGTGTGAGAAAAGACAAGCAACGCTAATGAGCAGTACCCTACTGAGTCTGCGTATGTTGCTTGCGCTTATGCTTGCGTCGCTAGTGAGAACCAGGCTTTATACATTTGATCAAAATTAAAGAGCATAGCATTGCAAGTGAAGCAGGAAAGTCGTTGTATTCAGTCTTCATCAGACGAAAGGAGTTAGGGTATCAGTTCAATTTCATTCAACTGCTTAGGCTTCAGCTACTCAAGATTGAAAAATGCTCAAGAGCAAAGGTTGTGAACCAAGCAATTAAAAATCTAAAATTTCTATCAATATATGTTTCTGGAACGTTTCAGTAACAGATAATTGACTTACAGTGCTTTATAGTATTAAAGAAAAAACTCCTACGAAACTTAGTTGAAGTGCACCTAACCCTTCAGGATTACTTTGTGATGTGAAAACCCTTTACGAATAAGTATGAATGCAGTTTACCGATCGATGATATCTCTTTTCGTTGCAGAGATGTTAATTTTTTAATATTCAAAATTGATTACGTCATCCCAGGCTTCCAAGAAAGAATTAGATCATAAAAGGAGGGATATCTTCCTCATAAGGAGTCCAAATCAGTTGAAAATTTTTACTAACAATGTATAAGGGAAAATGAACATTTTCCATACGAAATCGTACTAAAATGCGCGCATGAGCAGTCTAGGCCACACCCGTATTTTAAGCGTTTTTTCTCAGTTGGAATTTTTTTTAATGGCTCGTGTTCGATCAGTTCCTAGACTCGACATTCCATGTGAGTAGAGTTCTTGTTGAGTCTCTTTCTCGATTCGAGGGTTTTTCTCCAGGTTTTCCGATTTTCCTCCTTCCTGATTTAGATCAGCCCATAGGCTGTTGGGTTCGATGAAATTGATGGAACGAATCTAATAATCACTTTTGTTCAAGTTGGTCACCTCTCAATGCCGACCAGACAAACCGACCATCACACTCAGAAACGCCTGAATGAAATCTTTCAGAGCGGAATTAACGGTACGTGTTGACGATAAAAGGATTAAGATTCTTCAAAACCACTTGATAACAACACAACAAAACAAACAAATACTAATCGATATCTCATCGTCAGCGGACGTTGGTAAGCTTGCCTAACAAGATGTCAAATCTTTGGATTATCGAATCATAATACATTAATAAGAAAGGCTCGCGCGCTACACAATCAAGTTCACGACTCTGTTTTCTCGTATCAGAAGGAAACAGTGAAGTGCTCAAGGTCTACAGATCAGCAGGATTTGACAAGCTTAGCTTTTTTCGGGGTTAAAAAGTTGAATGGAATTTCTTTTGTCATGTTGTAGTTTGATTAATGATTTGTCTGTGGTTGGCCTACGAGTGCTTGACCCCAGGGGGACCAGACCAGTGGAATTTTACCCCGGATATTGACAAGCCATAGCGTTTCTCTTTCATATCGAACAGAAATATCCCCGTGAAATATCCATGGGTGTTTTAATTCATTTTTGAACCAAAAAAATTGGGAGTTCGCTCAACTTCCGCCAGCGTAAAGTAATCCTAGATACAAAATACTGGCTGCTTTTCAACCTCGAAAAACTGACGCGCGCGAAAAACACATTACCACGACTGGTAACCGTTTTTTAAACTTGTAACTGTATTTTCCATGTAAGTAATATAAATCAATGATATTGAAAACATTAAGAAAATTTATGATACAGATAAAAACCAATGCTGGGATAGCTAAGGACTTATTGAGGGTGGCATATGGTTACTATTATGTATCGTCCAGTGACTCTGAAATATTAAAATCATCGAATCTTAGAAATCAATTATCTAACTTTCAGCTAAAATCCACACTGGATGGGGTGTGCCATGATAGTAACTGAAGATTACAACCCCTTCTGGGAAAGGGGTGAGAATGGGCGAGGTGTATTCAAAGTATAAGTAGAAGACACAGGTTCACTTTCCCGAAACATCCCCTCACTTTCATTCTCAAGCTCCTTGCTCTCCATTGTCTTTCAAAATAAGTGCTTTTTCTGTCTTGTAGAAGCTTCAGCGGTCCAGATTCTGTTAAACGTTGAAGCTCTCTCTCCACCCGCGGAATTCATCTTTGACCCAACAACTTGACAGAATGATTAATGATGATTTATGACCGCTACACTCCCTTGTACAAGCTCGTCTCACTTACACACCGCCATGAGAAATCGACGCTTTTCCGGTTCTAATTGTTGAGATCCTTGCTCGACGTCGTACACAAATTCCCTTGAATTTCTACGAGCTAGAAAAGAATTATTCCAGCGCTTTCAAGATGTGGATGGTTCTTATGGTATTGATTGGTTTTTTGGACGTTTGTAAATCCGGTAAGTTGTACAACGCTCCGTAGTTCGGTTGACGATGTTATTGAAATATCTCGATTAATAGCTGTTAATTTTGAGAGAAATCCACTATTTAAATATCACAAAAATGAGGATTTGTACTTGGCAAAATGAAACAAAAACGATCTATTCCGAATGATTTGTTTACCAAAATATCTTCACTAAATAGTCCGATTTTACGGGAACATTGGGATGACAATGTAGGTCAGTGAACTATATTGGTAAACTGTCGACTTCCTTTCAACTTGTTTGAAAGCGTAACTTCGCTCTACTGTCAGAATACATTATGCTGCATCCTTCACGATATTAAAGTTAAAGTCATAAAGTTTAGCTTTAACTTCTAAAAATATGGTCAAAATCCAATAACAGTTAGTTGAAGACAACTGGCAAAGTGGTTTGATTTCATACCGAATCACTAGTCTCTCTCTTCGGCTCCAAAACAAAACATTAAATTTTGCGAGGAAAATAAGAAGAAAAACAAGGAATATCTTTCAGAGTTCAAGCTCAGTGATCATAATTTTATTCGCCGCTATTTATTTTGAACTAGGAGTTTTCCTTGTATTTAAAATAGGACATTAAGTTCAGTTATTTGTCGAACGTGAGGCGAGGAATTCATGGAAGTGTCCATTGAAGGTACCTCATCGATCAAAGTCAAAAAACAAGCCATGTGCTTGTGCCGCCATCGAATAGTTCTTTTACAAGATTAACTCACCCCAAAGCGCTGAAGAAAGTGAAATACACCTCTCAATACAGAAACAGGAGAAATCCGGCTATAAGAAAACACCAGTCAGCCATACGCTGAGAGAGATCGAGTACATTATACTTGTACACTGTACACTGAAGTGGCATGACCGTTACTCAAGTGAACTCTGGCTGAATAACAAATGTTCAGCATAGAAAATGTTTGGCGTCCCGCTGTGTTAGAATATTTAAGCCACCTTAAAAAAAATAAGCCCGTTATCGACATGCCAACTCAGCGAGCTTTTTTCCTTTGCGAAAGTACTTTTCCTGGCAGCGAGAAGTTTAATTTAAGTAAGTATTTCGCGTGCCTGATCACCAGGACGTTCATTGTATAACAGCTCAGGTTCAGCGATAAATCAAAACAGAGAAAAGATAGCGAGAACCATTCAAGTTTTAAGAAACATTATGGGGTGTATTTAGGATAATTTAGTTAATAAAAACTAGTAACTTAACTACTGACCAAATACTAAGAAACAGCTGAATCTTGTAAAGAGCTAGGCTGGGAAGCTGGCCATTTTGGTCTACCAACAAAGGACAAAGTCAGTGAAACGAGGTGTCCACTTGTAGCAAAAAGGTACATCTTTCTCCAACCAACCGTTCCTTTACTGTGCTAGCTTTAAAGTTTTTGCCACAAAGTAATAAAGTTTTCACTGAAGAAATGTTTAAAACCATTTCTTGCGCAGTATTATCTTAGAAAGCCTAGATTCAGTTCTTCTGCAAGTCTTTTTGGTTCGTTTCCAATTTTGCCTCAAACTCCAGACCAAAATCGTTCCGCTCACACTAAACTAAACTACAGCAGTATTATTTCAGCTGGCTGTTTTAGTTTTATTCTCCAGTAATACTAGTTATTATCAGTACCAATCAAGTTCTAAAGCTCCAAGTTTACCAACATTTTTCCAGGTATATGGCAAACTTTCATATTGGCCAATAATATGTCGGCTTTGTTGTTTGAAATCCTGCTTAGTTTCTTCCTTACTGGTCTCGTTGAGCATTAAAGAAAGATTTTCATATTTTATTGGTATGAAATTATCAATGAAAAGCCATCTTTTTTTCATATTCTTATTTTATAGCTTTAGTTTTTGTATTCTGCATCAGCATTTGTTCCTTTGCGCTTTTATCTTTACGAGCGGTGCACACCATGCTTACGACTTTATTTACAAGTAGTATTAAGACAAAGACATCATGAACTACATTAAAAAGTACCAAACTGCATTGAAATTTCTAGCCTTTTTCTTTATAAAGCTTTTCTTCTTCTTGGTGACTGTATTTACTTGCTTGCTGGTATTTGCTTCAAGGTAATTGTGTACTAATCATACGACCAATCCAACTGTGCCTGCCAATGCTGCCATTATCCTGCACCGTGCTATGCTATTTTTTTCCGATCACTTTCAGCTCCTTTTCGTTTAGTGTTTCTAGCTTTATTGCTATCTTTGATTTCTATTGACCACATTTTTTGAACAAACTGATATATCAGTTTATTTTCTGGCCAGTGCCTTGGTAAAAAACGGCTGAACAACTGTCCAACTCGTCCAGACGTTAGCATTTGATTGTTGTTCCGGACTGTACGCAACAACTAACTTAGCAAGTTCTTCTTGTCCGTTTTACAAGTTATCCAGGTAATAACAAATGAATAAAAGGCATGCTGTCACTAAATTGTATCTGATAATCAATGTACATTGTAAAACTGACTGAAAGAAATATCCAGAACTCTGTTTTTAACCATTCTTGTGAGTGCTGCAAAAGCAAGTTCTTGACAAACATCTTTATTTAAGCTTCTTGTCGAAGATTAGGCGAATCTCAAGCTTCAACCTTGAACGTGTTTTTTCTACGTATCAATCTAAAAGAACAGCATGATTTTGGGACAGTTGTTTATCTAGTTCGTGCTTTCTTCTTATTCTTGGGGTGTAACAGTTTACCAATAGTCCTTGGCAATCCATAAAGTGCTTTTCAAGTTTTCACTCGAGGCGTTCAGCTCATCAGTTTTTTGTCTTGATGCTTCTTCTTGGTACACTTTCTTTAGCTTTTATTGCAAAATAACTAATCTTCTTGCTAATTTTTCTTCTTAAATAATTTTTTAATGTAATGTGTTTTGTAATTTCCGGTTTTTTATGATAGTGGAATAAAGAAAATCAGTGGTTTGAATCATGATTTCATGGGTGTCTGTATTTCGTATCCCTAGCCTTGCCTTCTTTTCATGTTGCTAGTTTTGCTTTCTTCAGAGTTTTTCTCTTGTCATTTTTCTTCACATCTATGGTACAAGTTGCAGCTAAAAAAGCTAATTGTATTTTTAAATCTCTTCTCTACCAATGTTCAGCTTTTTTCTATTGTTCAACGACGTTTTCTAATTTTTTGTTGATGGCTCGTCGTGTTGACCTTTTTTCCAGACAAAAGCATTATGGCATGCCTTGTTAGCCTGCTCGCCAACCTAGCACCATCTTCCAACAGCCAACTTTTGTACAAATGAACACAAATAAGGTGGAAATGCTTTCTTAGTTGTCCAAGTAGCTTATTAACACAAGATTAGCGGTCTCGTTAGTGCGAGTTAGATAACACCCTATGTTGAAACACTTGGATAGCCAAACCCACTGGTATGTGATATGAGATTCTAGTTATGTAGAGGTGCCTGCCCTCGAGTGCGAGGACACGGCTTTATTATGAATTCCTTGTGAAGATATGAGTGAAAAATACTGGTGAACTAGTATGGGAGAGATGAAAAATACTGTGAAAACATGGCTTCAAGAACTTTTCCAAACAAAACCAGGAAGAAGAATTCGAAGAGGATGGACTGAATGTGGAGAAAATTACTGGGGGAAAAATGACAAGAATCGTGACAAAAGATTACTGCAAAGGGTCTATACTGACTTGTAAGACCCCTTGTAACTGTTCCTCATTTTCAGTTTAGTTTATCAAGCGCAAAGCAGCATTATCATCATCTTTATTAATCAACCATCGGTGGTGAAACAGTTAAGTTACAAAATGACCTGAATTACAAGTTAGGAATATACGAGTTACAAAAATATCACATTGACATTAAGTGATCTACTTACAAATGTAGGTTTACATATAAGCAGACATAAGATTTTCCCCAAATGGCAAGATGCAAGTTCAAAAAGAAGCCACGGGCTTATACTTTTGGACTGCCTTTCAAACCAGTTCTCTTTAGGTGAAAATTCTCCCCTTTTAAAGACTTTTATCTAGTGTTCGTGTAGCCAAATTCATAAGATAAGTGATGGATAAATGAATGAAAGTACGTGTGTTAATAGCAAGTTAATGTTATAAGCTGGGCAAGACCTTTAAGTATAAGAACTTGTTGAAACATATCTGATTGAACTAAAAACTGACTAACTACTTTGATTTACCTCTTAAAAGAGTTAACTCGAGTATAAATTGATTAATTTGCTAAAAGTAACTTGCTGAAAAAAGCCATTTCATAGATTAAAAAATACATATTTTTAAAAACAAAGTCTTTGGCGTCCTTTTCGACGAGTCAAATCAAGAGTGGCTCACCAAATGTTTAGCGAGTTTGTCGACTTTTTCGATTTCTTAGGGTGGCGTGGGTGGCGTAGCGGTAAAACGTTCGCCTCTCACCACTGTGAGTCCAACGGGTCGGGTCGCTGGTTCGAGCTCTGCGGAGGCCACATGTGAGTAGAGTTTGTTAGATGTGTTGTTCTCTCCCTTGCCACAAGGATTTTTCTCCGGGTTCTACGCTTTTCCTCCCTCCGTAAAAATCAACATGTGAGCTGAGAGTTGTGTGCTTTCTAAATGTGGAATGTAGTGGGTTAAGATTTATTAATTTTTTAACTTGAACCTGGTCAAACGCACTGACGCTATCATGTTCTTTGATTCTTTTCATTTTCTAGTGTGTGTGTGTGTTTTCCCTTTTTTTCTTTTTGTTTCAGCAAAAAGCACAATTACCTGCTTAGTTGTTAATATGTTTCTAAACTCGAGGACAGTTATCCTTAGATAGATAGATAGTTTATTAAAATTACATTGCAGCCACACGGCTGAATTACGTAATTATTTACAAAATACTGATTAAAATATAAATTAAAGAAAACCTAATTTACAATAGTATAAAAAATATAATATATATTAATAAATACATATTAATAAATATAATCTATGCGGAAAATATAATGTTAAAAAAAAAAAAAAAAAAAGATAATGATGGTTGAAACCGCCTAGGTAGGTAAAAGGATATATAATATATATTTATTGACACATACATTTATATTCTAATCGTTAAACTTTCTTGACATGGCAAAAATAAAAGTGTTCTTTGTTCTATTGGTTTTAAGATGCGGAAGACTAAGAAAACCTAAACTAAAATCCTGCCCAGGTTCCTGACCGGCACAGCACTTTAATATTGTTGTTCTAATGTGTTTTAATTGGTTTTAAGTATGTATAAACACTGACACTATACCATGGTCATCACACTATAACTGACACCATGATGATATACACATCTTGTGACCATTATCACTACACACACGTTTTTAGTCAAAACTTTTCGAGAAAAAAAGACTTCTGGCCTCCAAAAATAGTTTAGAGGATCCCTCAAAAAACAAAGCTTTTTTTTTTTTTTTTTTTTGAAACTAAAGATGGTTTTTCCATAAATTCATCCAAAAAAATACTCAAGCTCCAACGTGTCAGAAACGAGAAAAATGATGTGCAAACTACCGGTCACCGGACAGCGAATCCTATATACGATATCAAGTTAATACGCGGTGAAAGGCGTGAAAGAGTCGATAAGTCTTCTTGGTTGAAGCACCTGTCAAAAAGGGATTGCCGAAAGATTAATGACTTCCCTTCGAAAACCGATCTCCAGTGGCCTCTAGGCTCCCAGCCCTTATGAATAGCCTCACATGAAACATACCTCTGGAACTGTCAAAAAATGAAGATTAATGATTTGGGATTTTGAATTAAGACAATGACAATCGCAGTGCCCAATCCAGTCTCGGACAGGTTCAAATATCTTGGATTAAGAGTCATGTTCGGAGAACATTCTTTCGTGAGGCTTGAACTGGCTGATAAGGAAATATCCAGTATTAACTTAAGCTTTCAAAGTAGTCTGTGTAAAAAAAATTGTTAGACTATATAAAAAATCCAAGGAAAAATAGCTTTCGGCATAGAATTCGAGAAAAACTGACAATATTTTAAAAAAAATTTGAAGTCTGAGATTTGAGTTATTACACAATGGCAAAAACAAGATGCTTGTTTCTACCTGTCGCTTGGTTGTTGTCTTTGGCGAGTTTTGGATCATGTTTTTCAGGTATGTTGGTATAAGTAAAGGCTGAGTGTATCTTCATCTTTAATTCTGGATAGCTAGCCGAGTATTCCATGTGAGAGAAATCTTGACTCAAGAATGGCATGGGTAATACGATGAGCCGTGCCCGGTATATCAATACTTGACTTAATGGCGGTACCAAAACCTTTCCGATGGGTTTAAACGACTCGGTCAATTGACCAATTGAACACAGTTCACATGTAGAATAACAAAGTCAGCATGTTTTTTCCAAAATTGAAAAGTTGTCGTTAAGGATTCAAAACAAAAGACCTGCTCAAAGATGATACCAAAAGAAGATACACTTTTCACATGAATGAGTCGAGAAAACATGGCTACCGATAGTTCTTCTTGTGGGGAAAAGGCAATAGTTAGAAATCTTGGGGATCTTTTGGGTTTGGTTTATTTTTAGTCAATTCTTATTGAAATATACTTTACTTCCCACGATTTCAAAAGTGGAAGCAATATTCAGAAGCAGATATTTCGGTCATCTTCCGTTTCTTGGGCGATCGTAAACAGAGGCCATTAGCTAGCGGGAAGGATTCCTCAGAAACTGAAGTTCAAAAAGACTCAACATCTTATTATTCTTTGCCATTTTTATAGTCAAGTTCTTTTCAAACGTTTTTAGAAGTTATACCACTAATCCTCAGTTCCAGTTGCTGTCTCCGCATAAAAAGTTGTGGTTCAACAAACAAAACCAACAGTCAATTCGCTTCTGGCAGAACTTGATCAACAGACATCTTCAGTTCCGAGTCAGTTATTAATGTTCATACTTTAGCCGGGCTTACACCCAAGAACATCAATATGAGTATCGTTCAGTAGAGCTTTTTATTAAGACTACGTATATATAAACTTAAACCAATGCAATGATAAGTTTTCGCCATTCTTTTCGTCTTTTTTGACAACAAAGGGCACCGATAAGCTAAAGAGATCGCCGACGGACTAAGAAACGCAGTTTTACTTAAAATTAAATGCATCATGTCACAGTCAACTCAATCGAATTTTTTATAACTTCACCGAACATCAACACCACTGAACGCAAACTACGCCCTACTGTGACTGAATCAACAAGACAGTTGCTTAATAAAAAGTATACGTTTTCCACATCTTCTCCGAGGGACGAAGTTGTTGTTTACCAATTTGCTGCCATAGCTGACGGCAACTTTGCTTAGTTTTTCCATCGGTAGCGATCCATAAAGATTGAAAACAAATACAAAATTAATACCACCTAGAAAGGGTGCCTTGTGCTAGTTCGGTTCACTTCTTATCAGTTAAGATTTTTCATGTACGATGTAAAAGAGCTCTAGCTTTAGTAGAGATCCTATTTGATCAGATCTGCGGTTGCATTGAATCGCGTTTCACTCTCTTCAGTAGTTTATGAAAAATCAACCAAGTCAAACGAAAGCTCGGCCTTTGCTTTCTTAAGTCTTGTTTGAATTCCCTTCTTTCTTTTAGTATGGTTTATTATACAACTTTAAAGCAAGGCTAAGTAATCCCTGTGATGGGGCTCATGCACATTCTTCGCCACACTGTTCCTTCCAATAAACTCATCCTGCATATAGTATTCCTCTTTCTACAATTGCAACAACCAAAATCTAAGCTTCCTTTTCTCGATGCCATTCAATGAATTTCCATTTTTACTCTATCGAATAAGAGATTATAACGAATAGTTAGACTCAGCTGGACGCCAATTTAGGCCGTGAAAGTGCGAGTCATTTGGAAGACATCTTAAATCTTCACTCGCGATCAACAAAGTCCTTTATCTTTATGGATAAAACTTGAAAACAAATGCCTGTGAATTAAACATGGCAAGCAAAAATAAAAAAGAAGAAAAGACTTGGTTTGTGAAGCATAAACCTGGTATAAGTTAAACAAACAAGGTTCTTGCTCCCCATCACTGAAAACCAAGTGACAGCACCTCTGATGAAGTTCAGATGTTTTTTTGGTCTTAATGTCGTCGCTGCACACAAAATTTGGCGTTCGAAATCCAGTCTTATGAATACACTAAAGGCTTTTATATCCATGTTTTATGAATCAAGCAAGGGTACTTTCCTAAATTAAGCATTCAAAATCAGGACCAAATTCTAAAGAATACCTACATGAATATAAACTAATTGACCGAAGCTTATAGCTGGAAGGAGTTAGTACTGTGAGAGCAGAAGGATGATAAACCACAACTCAACTGTAGGTTCTTATCGCTACCAATTGGTTTTCTCTGTAATACCAGGAGTAGAGACGTTTTTGGACCTTTCTATATTTTTTCTAAGGGTTTGTTTCTTTGGTCACGGTTACAAGCTATCTAGAATCGTTTCTTTTTTTCAAACAGATTGTACGTCTTCACTTGGTATGACATCACGCGCCATCAAGGATCACCAAATAACAGCTTCATCAACTTTCTCTGACTTTACTAAACCGAAGGAAGGACGGCTACGAAATCAAAGGTAAGAACAAACTAAAACTACCAAAAAAGTACTGCAAGAATACGAAAACTCGTGGGGCAAAGAAGCGATCCGGCTTTCACACGAATTAACTTAAATTGGAGCTTGCCATGAAGTAGTGTCAAAGAAGATGATAAACTGATAAACAACCGGCTTGTTTTCACTCAAAATCATTTCTAAAAATTACATTTTGATTGCTAATTCAATGTATAAGAATTTGGATAGCATTGATGTATATATAGGTATAGCTGACTATTGATAGGGTAAATCAAAGGATGTAAGAGATTATCGCCAACAAGGTACAAATGTTTTAAATATGGGTCTTAGGCGATCCTTATTGACATTACCATTGCTTGATACCATTCCTTTGATTCGAGTAAAGCAGCAACAATTACAGGATCAAACGAACCTGGACATTTTGTTGTTAAGAAAACAAAAACATAGGTGGTGGAATCTAAGACTATGTGTCCGACCTCTCGTTCATTCTGGATGAATTCGCTATCTTTCCTTTGGAAGCATTTTGCAAGAATAATCCAATTTTACTTCTCAAACTGGAAGCCAACAAGCTTGGTGCAGTTCATGAAATGAAAGTCCCCTCTGCGTTAGCTATTGTTGGGAGGTTTATGAATATGTTCTATGAACAATTTTACACTTAAAATCGCTTTTCTTAAAAACTGATTTCAAACAGCTAAGCAAATCATAAGGGATGGTGACTAAACACATCTTGCTGGGTAAATTAATTTTATAAGGTTATCCTTCTCAGTTCTTGCATTTTTAGTTACTTCAATAGTAAAAAGGTGGCTTTGGTAACAAAATCTGTGGCCCTTCCCAGTCATTCATCCTTCATTACCGAGGCACCTTAAACCATTAATCATAACTTAATTTGTATTAATCATTCATACCTAATCAATTCCATCGCCTATAACTTTAACACTTGTGGGTTATCATTACCATCATACTCATTAATGACGGGCTTTAGGCCAGGAAATATCCATAATCCAATGAGCATCCGAGGTTTCTTTCCGAGATGGGACAACTAGCTTTGTCATAATCCTCGGCGTCCGTTTTGGGGTACAGACTCATTAAAAGGGAATGGAAGGCTTATTTTAAAACCTCTTAAGTTACCGAGGAGTGGGATGAGGTCTAGTGTGTTTAGTGTGAAATAAGAATGGTTTCAAGTGAACAAATCTCTTTAAGTGCCTAGTCGTTCTAGCGCTTTCGCACTAATTGGGGGCACAATCACTCACACACACTACCATTACATTAACTGTTTTAAGCATACAACTCTCAGTTCACATGTTGATTTTTACGGAGGGAGAAAAACGGAAAAACTCTCGTGGCAAGGGAGGGAACAACATTTTTCTAACAAACTCTACTCACATGTGGCATCCGCGGAGCTCGAACCAGCGACTCGACCCATTGGACTCACAGTGGTGAGAGGCGAACGTTTTTCCGCTACGCCACTGATGCCACCCACTATGAATGGCACTTACTTAGTGAGGAGTGGGATGAGGTTTAGTGTGAACAAAGAAATGACACTACACATGGATGTATTGCAATGCATTTTAAGCCCTTTTGAGCTTGAGAACAACAAGTATGATAAAGCAACCAACTATTCCATCGGCACATAACGGGTACAAGATGTATAGACCAAAATCGATGGCCAAGACGTCGAAATAAAGCCCACTGCGGGAGTGCCAAAATGAAACAGTTTTTCTTACTTTTTCCAGTGTTATAAATTCATCCAATTGCTTTCAGAATTCCAGGACAGGTCACATTTGCTGGCTGGTGCGCAGACGACAACGACCCCTCTCCATATTTACAGATCGACTTTCAACAAGAGACTGTAGTGCGCGAACTGGCAACACAAGGACTTGAAGAACCATCAGGGAACTGGGTGACAGAATACGCGTTGAACTATAGCTGTGATGGGGCAACCTGGTCGGTGTATAAAGATGAAGGAGACGTCAATCAACGGGTAGGTTGGGTAAAGTAGGCTAAAGATAACTATCTAAATGGATGGATATAATACTTCTCAAGGTAAAATGAGACAGCGCTTTTGGAAAATGAATCCCACATTTCTGTGAATTGTTGCGCTTGTATTCTTCCATTGATTGCAGTAATAGTTGCACGTACGATGACGTATTTTGTTTTGGTTAATTGCCACTTAAATTGCCAACCAAAAATCGATTGGATCATCTATGGATACTACGTCAACCTACGGATAACCTCATGAAGGGGCTCCCCTACGATGATGTGTCCTTGAAAAACTCTTGCCTCCAAGTTGTGGCGCAGATTATGAAAGAAATGAAGGGAAGAAAAATAGGAGTTAGAGTTGATGCTACTCAGTTTTCCTGCCTAAATTGTCCCATTTCCAAGTCGCGCATCGGAAAGGATGAGGATGACCATGCCTGCAGCCGTGAACAATGTTGTAATGTAAGAATTAGAGTCAAATTAATACTTTTAATTTCTTTCAAGGTTTTTAAGGGTAACACGGATGATACAACAGTAGTCAAAGTCAATTTGAAGCTGCCAATCATCGCCAGAATGATTCGTTTCCGGCCTCTGAAGAAACGACAGCACGGAATGGCTTGTATGAGAGTAGAGATGTATGGCTGCAATTCAAAACCAGGTAGTTAAGAAAAATTGTCAACATTCACTTAATTTGTCTCGCCAGGAGGGGAGAGGAGCCACCATATGGTACCAATGGAAGTACATGACTGGCTGTACTCTCCCTAATAAAGAGTAGTCACTGAGTTATAACACTTGGTCAGTTTGGTTGAAGGCAGAGTACACTCCGAACAAATGAAATTCTCTTAATCAACAAAAGAGGGTATTGAGGATCCAAACGCGCCAAGAGGGAAAGTGGTAATAGACCTATTTACTTTGGTCGTAATGTTTCCCATTTCAGACCACGTGTCATTCTCTTGGGAATAAGATTCTTTGTTCGAGTTCATATATTAACGTGTCTTCTCAAGCGTTTCTGGGAAACGAGATAAAAGCCAAAAGAATGACACGTAATCTGAAATGGGAAAACATTACACTCAAAGTAAACAGAGGCCTATTACTCAGTATTCCGAGCCAGAGGCCCTTGATTAAACTTGTAACTTCAGCTCACGATTGTTAAAAGAGGAGTCTGGAGGAGTCTTATCACCAAATTTATTAATTTTATAAAACGAGGCTGACAATGATTTGTCAACTTTTGATTCAGATAAAACATTCAGTGACTGCAGTGTTCCAGTAGGGATAGAGAACGGTCAAATAAGTGACGCCCAGATCACCTCGTCGTCATATTCACAAAATCACTTCCCCTATTATGCACGTCTGAACAACAAAAACACGGTTGTCAATGGCAACATAAGCTGGGGAGCCTGGTGCACAAGTGTAGTAAAGAACCAGCAATATTTACAGGTAAGGTTGCCTCTATTGTTTCCATAACAACTATTTTGACAAGTAACCAGGCCTCTAAAAGAAAGATTCCCATTAGCTAATCATTGTCACGTGGTTTAGGGGAGATGCGCTCCATTCCTCAAATCACGTGATGACATTCAAGGAATAAATGACACTGTTTCAGCAAATGGTTAAAGCAAATCTTATAAATCTGACGAACGTATTTCCAACTATATATGTATATTTTTAGGTTGATCTCGGGAATGTACGTTCCATATCAGGCGTGGCTACACAGGGATACGTGAAAGGAGGCTGGGTTACCAACTTTAAGCTGCAGTTCAGTTCAAACTTGAGAGACTGGAAAACATACAAAGATAACAGCTCGAGTACAAATAAGGTAAGCTTGATCACGTGAACATCAGTTCTAACCCAGCCCCCAATCTACTTGCACAGAAAGAATGGGTCGAGATTGGGTTGACTCGACTTTTCTGGATAGCAGATGTAGATGAACTTGTGTAGCACTAAATAAATCATAAAAAATAAAGTGAAACCAAAAATATCGGTCTCCCTCGATGACGTACAGAACCGGACGAGCTTTGGAACAGGACTGTTTACTGTTCAACAATATCGAAGGCCGGCATTACCATTAATTATCAATAATTGTATTAGAATGTTAATCAACTTTTGTTTTCTAAAGATATTCGATGGCAGCTGGGATGCCGAGACGATCATCAAGCATGATCTCGATGTGATTGTTCAAGCGCGTTATGTCAGATTTCTACCTACTGCATGGAAAACTACTGGGAATATCTGCATGAGAGTGGAGGTTTATCAGTGTATTTACTTCAAAGGTGAGCTGGCTTCATAGCATAAGTATTAGTAAAAGTTTACATAATGTTATCACTACCATCATCATCATCATCATCATCATCATCAGTAAAGTCTCGTTCGAGCCTGCGATTTTCTTGGTCAGCAATCAGCACTGGGGAAACGATGCTGACCAGGAAAAACGCAGGCTCAGACAATGAGATCGCTATCATTATTACATATATAAACCAAATCATATTTGAATATTTTTCACAGGTTGTCCAAGACTCCCCACCACTATCCAGCCAATAGGAACACTGACAAGTTCGCAAAGCAACACGGGAATTCGTGTCACTGAGAAGCCAAGCCTTAGAATGACTCCAGATAAAAATCAGAACGTGCAGGACGTAAACTCACTAGGTTCGATAATCCATGTAGAAATTCTAGTTTTGTTTGTAAGTTTTTTATGCTGTCGCTTGCTTCTACGTTGATGTGGATTAGATGCTGTAAATTTATCAAATTCCTTAACCATATTTATTCCAAGTTAAGATAATTATTAATATCACATAAACCTTTTGCATATCAAAGACCTTTAACATTCTAAAACTCGGGATGCTTTGGTTTTTTGCTTGTCACGTGATTAAAGAGAAACCAAAGATTTGGTTCGCATTGGCTTAACAAAATCGTATGAACAACTTTAGAACGAACGAGAATTCTTATACTAAACAACATTTTCAGAGGTAAAAGAAAAGAAAAATTAACAAATTAATGTAAATAGAGGTTTTATATCAGGACCACGCGGTTTATGTTGCGACGCGCTGCATGGTCACAAGTTACCCACCACTAATACTGGGTTCCATTGAACAATATTTGATATTTATATGCTATTTTGATATTAAGTATATGTGGCGCGCTTTTACATTATATATTATACAGCTTTATACAAGTGCTTTATACAAGTGCTTTATACATTTAAATTGGAACTGTACACCTAGATAAATAATTAAACTAGCAATTGGATACAAAATGATTGAGTGGATTTGTTGTTGGTCGTATTAATAAAAAATTAATCTATTAAGCCTATTAAGTTACCACAGCAACAAAATGAAGGAGCCAAAATGCTAGCCCGAGAATTGTCATCATCTTCAAAATCCAAATTTTGGGTTCTTGAGTCGAGAAATCCAAGTAACAATATTTCGATATTTCAATATTTCGAATGGTTCTGGATTTTGCAACAAAATGAAGTACCCGACAATCCCACCCATCAAATCCCATCATTAAAGTCTATTTTCGTGTGCATTTGGTGTCCTGGAACCCAGTTCTCAGTCCTTCAGCAACTAGGCTATGTATTTCCTTGAACCTAGTCCCAAGTCGTAAAAGTGACGTATTTCCCATTCCCGAGCTCCCATTCGGTCAGCAACCAAGTGTATTTCCCAGACACTAGTGCCCACACTTCGTTAAATACACCCTAATCTTTCTACAGCTGATTCAAATCCTTCCAGAGATCCCTACCTCACAGTCGATTAGAAACTCACCATCATGTGTTACCTGGACACTAGTTGCTATTCTCTCCACTGATTTCCTGCCTTCTTCTGTCATTCTTCCTAAAACATTTCAGTACGTATCAACATTTTCTCTGGGTCTTTCAAAAAATCTCGTGCAAACTTGATAATCTGCTGTGAATCAATGGCATCGAGTCGTTCCTGGACTCTACTACCCAGTCCTTCCATTTCACTAACGGCCGGGTAGAATGCTGCGTGTTGATGGTCCCGCCAACTGACTACACAGAAGCGAGGATAGTGATACAATGATGGAGAACTACTGGTTAAATCTATGGACAAAAAATAAGTATAAGTAACCTTTGTATACCACCATGCACTCTTTCCAGATGATTACAACTAAATAATTGTAACATAACCACGATATATAGCATTTAAGTATGACGTCACTTCTATTAAAAAGCGACTTCCGGGTCCAAAATAAAAATCATTTCTGTGAAGATTTTTCTCTCTTTGTTCTGCATAGAAGGCATTGTTGTAAAGAATTATGATGTATGCAGGTGAAGGACCGATTGCGAATAACATTTTTGGTTTGATTTTAGCGGAATTGGGAAAAATTGGACCCGGAAATACGTCACTACTTAAAAGCTTTATAACGCGCTCTGATTGGCTTATTAGCGTGCGTAAGCATCCATAACTCATTGTCGGTCACCGCGTTTCCTTAGTAACAGTAGTAAGTGAAATTCTTGGAAACTACCATATGCATATTTAGTGTGGTAATCCCTCGGAACAAAGTTACTAGCCCAGAACGAGAACTCGTCAACATTGAGAGTCGCAAAAACCATGTCTTGATAGAGAGAATAGGCTGCGACAGTTAACTCCTGAAAATGATAATTCAAATGAAAAAAACACAACGTTAGAGCGTTCATATAATCCATAGATTTCGTTTGTGAAAATTCATCTGTGTTGGTAGTAAACTGATGATGTTTAAATACTTTTGATCTCAACACAAGAAATAAACTGAACTAAATTTTCGACTGATGTACTTCAGTCTTCATCAGAGTTATGTTAATCAGATTTTGAAGAAGAATCCCTGGGGAACTTATTCTGTACACGTGAACGAATAAGTTTAGTGTAAACCCCAGGGAGTTTGTGGCGCCCTCCATCACGGTTAAGGCTGGACTGTAGAGCCTTGATGTAAATGACCTCCCTCACTCCGCGTTCAAAGTAGCTTGGTTCACTCGTTAGCACTTTGACATCTTCCAGCTTAGTGTGGTGACCAGGGGATTCGATATGCAGGTGCTGTGATACCTCAGAGCTAGTTCCCTGGGGTTTACACTAAACTTATTCGTTCACATGTACAGAATAAGTTCCCCAGGGATTCTTCTTCAAAATCTGATTAACATACTCTGATGAAGACTTAAGTACATCCGTCGAAAATTTAGTTCAGTTTATTTCTTGTGTTGAGATCAAAAGTATTTAAACATCATCATAATCCATAGATTTGTGACGCGTTGAGGGACCTTGCAAGGAAGACTGATAATGTATATACTTTTCAATCAAGTTCGATAGGATGACAAGAAATTTAGAAAACTGAAGTAGAAACCAACAATAAGTTGAAACCTACCCACCTTATAAAAGTGACTGTCACGTGACAGGTTTTGAGTTCGCGCCAGGATGAGCATGACGGGAAGGTCGTGGGTAAACACGTCACTTGTTCTCTTATCTTCAGACCTGAATAACAAAATGTGTGGATTTTCTATGATGGTGAAAAGACAGAGCACGCGCACGCTCACGTACGCAACAATAGTGATGACATCAGATGAACCAATCACAGCGTGCGAGGTCAATCAGAATTCTGTTTCATGGTCACGGTCACGGCACGGCGCACTGTACCGTGCGCTTTTCTTATTAACACGAAAAAGCGCTCTATAATGTGGAATCAGCATTCTAAATGAAGAAGCAACAACCACGCGCTCAGTGACTGGTTGTTGCCGTACCGTGACCGTGCCACGCTCTTCACCCACACGCATACACTTTTCTCCCCTTCTTCATAAATAAAGGTTCAAAAACAAAGTCACGAAAAACGTCACCAGCCACCAATTGATCTTTACCCTGTTTTGGTGTGGAATATGGCCGTGGTGATCTGGGTGACAGGAAGTCGTCTGTGATCATTAACAAACTGTACCGCATACTCTGTACACATCCTGTGGTCATCCTCGCATTTGAAGTCATCACCAACGTTATATCTATTGATACCAAAATAAACTACAGTAAAAACCCGCACATAAGAACCACCTATTTTCAAGGTTACCCTAAACTGGTTCTTATGTAATTGGTATTTA
>JAAAQI020015903.1:0-19730 GCA_011800005.2 Stichodactyla mertensii | reverse complement strand
GTTTTTTCATGTTTTTTTTTTTTTTTATTTTTTTTTCTTTTACGGGGGTATTTTAAGCTTTTTTCTCGTTTTGGCCCCCTCCCCCCCCCCACCAAAAAAAAACCGCAAAGTATTATGAGGGATGTGAAAGTGGTGAATACGGGATCTTGTTATTCATTAGCGGTTAGTAGGAGGGAGGGGAGGGGAGGGGAGGGGAGGGGAGGAGTGCTTTTCATTTTTATGACAATTTTTTCCAACCCCTTATCAGGTGCAAGAAATAATCAGGCAAAAGTTTTAATATCCCTCCACTTCCGAGGTACATAAAAATGATGATCCTGCCCTTAGAGTTACACCACCACCCCCCACCCCCCGCGCATTAATGATAAATCCCTAAAAGGTAAGGAAAACGAATTTTTTTTTTTTTTAGTATTGCAATCGATGGCATTTGCTTTGCTTTTGTAAATACAAGATATAACGATACTTCGTGTTTACTAACAAACAAATTGTTATGCCAACCAGAGTCACAAGAACTTTTCACAGGCAAGTTGCTTTGTTTTAACAGCCAATCGTTCGCTGGTTGGCAACATGAATGATAAAAGCCTGCGTCACACGAAGTATCAACTTAGTGGCTTTCGAAATCTGTTGGTTTTGGTTTTGTAAACGTCATCATCAAAGTATGGTTTTCTTTTTATCAGACGTCTGGCGGAGAAGAGTAAACTAGAGTCGTTTACTGAATTATTCTAGTAAAAGTTGAATAAAATTATAACTAGCTGGTCAGAAAGTAAAGGGAAGGTGGACCATGAAAAACAAGGGGTAGGGCACTGTTTTTTTGAGGAGTGGGTCACACTATATTACGCTTAAAACAAGGGGTGGGTAACCTATTTTTAGCCTTTCGGTAATTGAATATTTATGACCCACTCCCCTTTACTTAAAAGGAGAGTGCCTGTGCGTTGGGCCGGTTAGAGAGGGGGGGCGGGGACTCGTATATGCTTTATTTCATACCGAGAAGCGGTGAGAGGGAGTATGCACACAACAACACCGTTAGCTCCTTCTTTCTTTACACTTTTCAGAGAGCATCTACGAGGACTAGACAAACAGACGAAAATCGAAACTTGAGTGATTCAAGAATAGACGAAGAGCCATCCTTGAGATGCAGCCCTTCGTGATGGATCATTAATCTACTCTGCTACCACACAAGATTTCTCCTGGCTTGCTCGTCAGCAAACGCTGATATAGACTATGGAAATACGAAACTGGAGAGTTGTAATGACTCGTTGAGAACAAACGTATTACTGAGTATTAGCCATTCTATGTTAGCTTTTATAGAAGACAATAACACGACCCCTTCAATCTATTTTAAATTAACCCAAAATGTTTTGTTGATCGTAAAGCAAGGTTAATGTAGTGTCGAGAAAGCCTGAGAAAGTCAATGTTTTAGTTATGCAATAAATAGAGCAATATAAATGTTATAATTATACCGTACATCAAGTGTTGGAGTCTTGGAAGATTTAATTAAAAGGTGTTGATCCAGCTGATGAATCTCAGCCCTTATTGGCTATTATCGATGTTTTACTGAAGCTGTTATGCAGTTAGAGCGTTGTGATTTTCTATTATTAATCCCATATTACTTGTTTCCTTTAGTGGCTGTGCTCTGTCATGGATGAAAACTGAATAACTACGTCTATTTCTTTTCACTAGTTTTTCTGCACTTTCTTTCGCACTTCTACTGTTTTCGCCGATATCAACGTTCTTGCCAAGGAATGGAAAGAACAGCGTCCTTCGGTGACTTGCTGTTTTTTTCATTTTAAAGTCGTTCGTTGGTGAATGTTTTGATCCGCAATAGTGTAGTGAAGCTTACGTCAAAGTAGAAAAAGGAGCTTGGATTAAATATCGCATATTTGGTGTTGAGTTTACGTCAGTCCAGTGTGCGATCGATTAAGGTTATATATAGCACAGTAAAACTGTGTTGGCGCGAAGACAGCGGACGAAGGAAACTCCTAACGCAAGTGAGCCTGACATCAAGCCAAGCAATCCAAGTACGACAAGTAGTTCCAACATCTTGGCTTCCTAGGTTTGTGTCGCAGCAAAGATCAACTTTAAGGTGGCAGTTTAGCTTTGTTACCATGACAACGACTTACCGCAAGGCTTGCAGCATTTCATTTTACTGGTGAAAAATTCAGTCGAACTTTTCAGGCCTTAAATAAAAGAGATTTACTATCGAAAAACACATCCCTTTCTGTTGGGCTGAAAAAATTTCGCTTTCCTTGGGTCTGTCTGAAGAGTCGCTGAAAAACAATTATCCTTTATTATCCCCGTCATCTCCTTTATTTTTAAAGAAGGGCCTGGAAATCTTTCAGTTTAGCTTTAAATTAGAAAATAAATACTATCTCTGGTCCCTTTTCAGTTTCCACGCAATATTGTGCTGATATACTCAGTCACATCAGATACTGAGACTGTCTTCCTGATTATAAAAATACTCACATGAACTCACGAAATGAAATGATGTGTCGTTTGAATTCCCAAATTAAACCATTTTAAAACCAAATTAAATTTTGTTCAGTGAACATCAAAGCCCTGAAAATTTCTTTGGTATCTTATGAATGTCACTTGAAAGGATATGATAACACGTTTGGATTAGACAACCAGCCACAAATCATTAATATCAAAAGCAACGCTTGACCGACAACTGTCTATATTCTGTGTTTACGTCTCGATTGACAGATTTATAAATGCTAATATGTCACACAGGTCGTCGACCAATCATGGAGCGGCGTTTTAATAGATTTGCGGGTAATGACGCGTTGTTTTATCAATCTTTCGCTCGGGCGATTTGTGTAAATTTTTACATTCCTTATAAATTGTATGCTACGATTTTTTAGGGATCGTCTAGTCTAGCTGTCCTCGCAAGTTGTCGAGAGATGACGGGATGTCATAGCTTTCTCCAGCGCATATATAACGTCGTTGAAGTAGTTTCGTTATCGAGAAAATATTGCTGAAATAATGACAATGTTACATTTTGGTACATGTTTTTGTCAGTTCCCTATTTTTATCACCCAACCAAACTAAGTTGTCTTCAGTCCCATAGCTACTTACTTCATAACGACAGCGAGCTTTAATAATGAAATAGCTCCGTTCTTGTAAACTAACGGGTAAATAGCTAAATATTACAGTTAGCGGGATATTAGAAGAGTATTATGTTGATGTACCGATCATCAGCAGCCGTGATCAGAACTTTGGAAACGTGAGATGAAATTAGCGCGACTTGACATGTATTCTAACTGCCGATCTATTTATACCATTGTATTATTAAAATACATCTCTCAGATCCATCAAACGACAAAATCTAGGCTGGTAAGCGCAAAAAATAGGCCGTACCTTAAAGCTGTAATTCTGATAAAGCTAATAGCCAAAAAGATATATTTTTTGGGTTACCCCGGGGTCGGCTCGCCACAATATTTGTAAACGATTTCGAATTTAACCTTAAAATTCACAGAACCCTCCACGCGACCTCGAGTATTAGTCGAGCGTAGTTGAATCGAATCAACTCGGCTTTCGCTGCTTCAAAAGGAGTGATTTTGATCATCAAGCATTTATTCTTGGTTAAAAATCTTTAGTTTACTACAGAAATTTACATAGAGTAGACGTGTGATGGGTTTTCCTTTAGTCTTCAGATTCAAAGCGAATAAACCCTCTGCACAGTTATTGACCGACTATTCAATAATTCGTAGGTTTTGGCCTTTGCGATTTCTACTCGACGTTCCTCAGGGAGCGATGTTTTAAGTGGTTTGTACTAGGGGCTAGCAATGAGGTTTTCAGGGGCTGAGATAACGGGTTTTGATCGAGTGGTAATCCGTAGTCTAACTCGTGGCTCAAGCGAGTCAGTTTACTTTTGATTATTTCACGAGGCATTGTTTTACAATTCTGTGACGTCACGTACCACATGCGCTTTATGCTATCCTTCGCCCCGTTCTTTCCTCAATATCGCACCAAACAACCCTAAAAGAGAAAATTCTTCGCTTACTTCGACTTTCGCCGGCTTTCTTGGCACTCCAAAGGCCCAGCTAACCCCTGAAGGCGGCCTAAAGTCCTGAACTAGAACTGCACACGTGTTTGCAAGCATTTCCAGAGCTGGGTTTGCAGGTTTCCTGAATTTTCCGATAGTCAAAAATTCCCTCGAAAACGCCATCCAAAATGGCTGGTTTAGTCTTGCTCTCGAGAGTGCCAAATGACATGCAGTAGTCGGGGAAGGCAAGAGGGGAAAGCTTGTGTTTGAAGTAGGAACAGCTTTTGCCGGTAAGAAAATAATTTGAAAAGAAAAACCTGGTTTCCTATCCTCAAAGAATAGTTTGTAACTTTTCCTTTCTCGACTTCGTTCAAAGTTTAAACGTTAAATCGGGGCGTGGAAAGACTCGACCAAATAGAGCCTAAATTCCTGTCCTTCCTCGTTTCTTTTCATTTCAATCTACTGCTCATCATGTGCTGTAATAATCTTGACGGTAGTTGTAAATAAACATGTCTTTAAACTGTGCATAGTACGTCCTTTTGGTCGCCATCTCTAGTTTGCGATTTCCACGCATGGCGCAGTCATTATCATCATCTCTATTCAAGCTATTGTTCTGACATCGCATTTTTGATCTCTAGGCATTGCTTCGGGTTAGTTCGGTCGCGTTCTTCGACCATGGATCGGCGTGATGTCCCCAGCCAAAGTCCCGTTAACACACACAGCTTCTTTGATGGTACACCCGGTGAGTTAAAGTTGAGTTTTTAGTTCGTACATGCAGTAACTGGACCAGCTATTCCGTTTGTAATGTTAACTCATTATAAACTCGTGTTCAAGTAGCTGTAGTTGTTTTCCGTTCTTCGTCATCAGTGTTCGTCTTAAGTCTCATTCAAAACTAAAAGCTTTTCTTTCAAACATTTTTGAAGACCTATAATTTTTAAGTTGTGTTAGGAAACCTAGAACTTCCACAATATGGCAGTCGACATTTTCTGTCCTTGAAGACGTGTTCTTTTTTCGTTTTTTCTAGGTCATCCAAATCCTAATCTTCGCTCACCAGCTTTGTCACATGAACGTTCTTACGGAATGCACTCTTTACCAAGTGCATTTTCTATGATGGGTAGAAGACCAACTTTATCTCATTCAAGTCCAGATTTCCTCACTCAGGACCCTATGCTTGGCTCTCAACCTAGTTTATCTCCTTCTAGCCATTTACATACTGGACTTGGAAGTGCTACAGGAACTCCTGGCTGGCCATGGATGCCTCCACATCCTCATATAACTAGTCCAGATTATTTCACCAGCCACCTTTCTAGTAGCTGGCTGCAGGGACATGATCATGAGCGCTCTCGTGATCGCATAGATGATTGTCTGTTTACGACTCCAAGGCCTCATGGATCTCTGATGAATGGTGCCAGTAGTGCTGGTGTTTTTACTGCTGGATCTGGGATATTTTACCCCCATCCTACAAATTCTACACCTCCAGTTCATAGTTTTACTCAGCATAGCTCAAGTTGGGGTAGCCACAATAACCACACACCAAGAGGCTCCTTTGACCATGGAGAAAATCATGACACTGACTTGTTTTCTTTAACTATGAGGACAAGACATCCTAGCCTTACTCATAGTGATGACTGCTTGAGTAACAAGAACACAATTAGCAAACATAGTGAAATGGGAAGTTTTGCACCTGAAAGAGATCACAGAACTGAGAAAGAAAGTGAGAAACCATATGATAGAACCTGTGCAAATTCAACAGGTGTTAGTCAAAGTCCACTTTTTCAGGATAAGGCACTACCAATGCAGAACACCTCAGTGGCTGCCAAAAGTACAAAAAGTAAGACCCCTCCAATTTCAAAACAGGGTAAGGACATAAAATACCAAGAAACAAAGTCAAAGGATTCAAAACCTGATGAAATACAAAATGTTTCTGGGATTCAACTTTCACAATCAAAACTAAAACAGCAAGAAGGAATTTCATTGCCTATACGAGATGAAAATTCTGCTACATCTTTACCTGCTGCTTCCCTAGAGAATAAGAGTTTGCCTCCCCCTCCAAAATTAACAAGAACTAAAGCACCACCACCACCAAGGCTTCAAGTTCCCAAGTCAATTCTCAATGAACGAGAGGGTATTATTCCAAAGATTCCTGCAAAGAGTCCTGAAACTTTCAAACAAAATGTAATGTTGCCTACTCAGGATAGCACTAGCATTGAAGCACCAGCTGTGGCTTTAAATAGCAAGCCATCTCTGTTAAACTCTAGTGAGTCAACAAAATCGAAATCAGATTTGAAACTTAGCGCGACTAAAGAAGCTTTAAAACAGAAGTTAAAAGAAAAGCCATCTGTTTCTAAACAAACAGCTTCAGTATTGGCAGATCCCAAGAGCCTACCACAACCACCACCACCACCAGTTGCTCCTGTTGTTCAACCTTCAGAACAGGTAGTATCAAGCTGGGCAACTAGTACCACAACAAATTCTGGAGTAAATTCTTCCACTAAACCCTCTGCCCCCACAGCTCCCAAAATCCCTTCTGGCAAGCCTTTGCATATGGCTAGGTTCAGGCTTCCATACAATAATGAGGATACAAGTGACGAAGAGAGTGACAGCAGCGATGTGAGCAGTGGAAGTGGAAGTGGGAGTGATGAGGAAAGTGAAGAGGAGGAGGAAGAGGGAGAAGGAAAGGAAGAAGAGGAGAGCGGCAGTGGAAGTGATAGTGAAAGTGATAGCGATGGAAGTGAAAATGAAGAGGAAGGTGGCGATGACGAGGAAGAAGAAGCAGATGAGGATGAGGATGAGGATGATGATAACTCTGGTATATTGTGCAGTCAAGAAGAGGATAATCTTGGTATAGCAGCACAAGGAAAACGAAAGATACTGTCCACTCCAAACACAGGTAACATACATTGTTGATAATTGACTGTATTTAAATCATAAAACTCTGAATTCTTTTTATAAAATGCAAAATAAGTATCCATGTCAAAAGGAAAAAAAGCTGAATTAAAATCTTTTTAGGCAAGAATGATATTAAGATGCATGAATGTTAAAGCAATTGAATTCAAATACTGACTATGAATGTCATAATGAAAATTTTTACCATGTGAGCATAAATTTTATATCAGCTGCAAGAGGAGTGTAGATGTTTAAATGATACTTTTGAAGAGCCTACACTGTTGCTATGAGATGCATTTATGAGTTTTACTTATGCTTACATATAGTTAGGAGTATGATTTAAATGAGTCAAATTAATTTATGCCAGAAAAAAACAAGGCAGATTCAATAGCACTTTAAAATACAGTCTCAAGGCTGTGCATTTTAAAAAGATTGAATGTTATAAAAGTGTATATTCTCAGTTTACATGTGTGTTTTCAGTTTACAAGTTCATTTCCCACTTCATCTCATTTAACATTTGAAAAATAAGTTTATAAAGATCATTTCTGTAGTTTAGTGTTGTAATGAATATGTTGAATTATAATTCATATGGTCAGAGTTATTTTCAATATTTTTCTGGTTTGTTTTTTGACATTCAAAAAATAAGTCAAAATTTTTGTAAAAGGATATTAACTATCCTTTAAGTTCTTGAATGAGGCATTTTATTCTCCCTAAACATGTATTTATTAATGATAGTTATAACAGATCATTATTTTAGTCAATTTTATAAAAATGGTGCTGTAATTTAAACATTATGGTAAGTCCCATAGACTGTGTTATACAGCCTTTTGTTTGGTGACTTGATCATGCTGTGAATGTTTTATGTCCAAAAAAATTAATGGCATAATAAAAATGTGGAGGCCATGATTCTCAATAACAGAACTTTCATAAACAGTCATTTCATATATGTGCTGGCTGTTTTTACTGTGTGTGATTATAAACTTTTCAGTCATTTATTTATTCACTTTTTCTTTCTGTTCATTCATGATAAAGGAAGCCCAAGAAAGAAAAGAAGACCTGTGGACGAGGAGGCTGTGCAAGTTCCTTTATCGCAAGGGTACATCTTTTTCATTTGTTACTCTTCTTTATTTTCTCTAAATAACTGCTTATTTAACAAAAGGAAATCAATGAGCAAAATTAGCTTAGCATTTCGTAATGATTTAAATTTGATCACTCAAAATTCCTAGAATATTTTTGTCAACACAACATATTCACAAAAATCATTATAAATAAACAAAAATTGAATTAAATTTACATGTTAATAGAAAGATAATAGTGCCATGTGACAACAATTACAAGGTATTATGCATGTTTGTTTATCTTTTGTTCTTATTTTTTATGCTTTATTCTTTGTTTTTTTTTCCAGATGGCGAAGGCAGACTCGTCTACGACCTTTTGCCCCTCAAGGAACCTTGCGTGCTGATGTCTACTATTTTGCCCCCTGTGGCAAGAAATTGAGAACTTATCCTGAAGTGTCAAGGGTACATCTACAGCATACATTGTTTTTGTAATAGACTATATTCACAATAGCTGCCATGATGGTTTTCATATTGTAATTTAAATTAGTCATGAGGTCTTCCAGGAGGCAAACATTGGAAGAACAACTCTTTTTACAAAAATTGGCAAATTTCAAACATCAAATTCAGGTTTTTTTGACAAATATTATCCAAATGCAAAAGTATGTTGTGGGGGCAGTTGAAATCGATCCCTAATTTTAAGTTGTTTGCCCCTTGAGAATCCATGCCAAACATGGCAGATGTCATGAATATGAACAATTGTTGTCTGTGCCTGTTTTTATTTTGGGCTAGCTGTGTCACAGAACACAGGTAGCCCACCAATCACTGAAATGTTATTTTTTACATATTTGATACCAAGAAGCTAAATGTGACATAACAAAGCACAGCCAGTTTTTAGCATCTTAGTCATAGCAGTTATAACCTGTTTTACAAGCATTCATTTGTGAAATGCATTACTATATGAGTTGGAAAATGTGAAATGAAATTGGCTTTTCCCAAGATATGGTTGAGTAACTTCAGTACTAGCCAAAGCCTTGATTTCATTACTGTACAGTTTCTTCATGGTGTTATTTTCTAAGCTATATATTGTTTAATTAGCAGCTCTTCTTTGCTTTATTGTTTAATCATTCTGAAGTCCATTGTATGAGATTAGAACATAGCTCAGTACACAATGGTACGTACTGAAATCGAGGCTTTGGCTAGTATTGGACTAACTCAACTATATCTTGGGAAAAGACTCTTCGTTTATACTTGAGTTCATCCTATGTGACCATATCTAAACAATCACAAAATTCAGTCATGGTACAGCATTAATACACATTTCATATATTTGTCAAATCCAATGCTTGCAAGGAGCCCTCAATTTAAGTATCCTGGATAATTAGAAATGCGACAGCTAATGGTTTCCATGTGTTCTTTGATATTTTAGTACTTGGCAAAGAATGGTATCACAAACCTAGAAATAGAAAACTTTAGTTTCAGTACGAAGCTCTTCCTTGGAGAGATGCTTGAATGTAAAGAGGTATGTAATAGCCCACTTTTGATATTTTGGTTGAGTGATGATCACACACACAATAAGATCTGAATCGGGGCTCTGGGGAAACAATGAAATAACATAACACTTAATGTTTAAACTCAAGGGAAACAGTTTTGTTTTCCTGAGAAGCCTGATGTTTCCCGAGGCAAAGCCGAGGGAAAACAAAACGAACTGCTTCCTGAGGGATCCAACATTAAGTGTTTTGTTATATAGCAACAGAAATGATACCCAACCAATTTAGAAAATAAAATGAATCTATTCAGTGTGTAAGTGAAAAGTAAACAAAAGTTCTGGACTCTGGAACCTGAAGCAGTTTTCATCGGCTTTCTTGTTTCTGATTCGTGCAAGATATCATGCTACCAGATTAATCACACTCTGATCACATGCATTGGGCTGTGTGCTGGTTTACTTTACCTTTCCTTTTCATTTGTTACTTGTATTGTGATCAGGAAATAAGTTATTATTTCCTGCTCAGGATACATTTGGATTTAGTTAATACCACATGATCATCTTTCAGCCAATGAGAGTGTTCATTATATCAGGAAAATCTATAGCTATATAATAAATGTAAAATCTTTATTCTTTCTTTGCCTGGAGCCTTGATCTAGATTCTATTGTTTGTGATCACTCGACAAAAATATCGAAAGTGGGCTATTGTTTGATTACTTTAGAAGATTTTTCTGGCATGACAGAACATGTTTCTGTCGGGACTGTTCATGGGTAGTTGCAACCAATGGTAGAATCATGAAGAATAAGTGACATCTACCATATTCAATTTTTAAAATCTAGGGACTTGTCAGAAATTAGCAGGGGGGAAGGGGGTGGAAACTGGGGGAGGGTCATCACTTTTTAAGACTCTAAAAATGGAGGGTCACTAAAAAATAGACCACGAAAAAGGAGGGTCATGAAAAAAGAAGACACTGTAACATAGGGTAGGGTCAAGATATTTTGATCCTTTACTTTGGGAGGGTCATTAAATTTTCACCACTTCATTACAAAATTCCACCCCCCCTGCTAATTTCTGACAAGTCCCTTAATGATTTTTAATGAGTGCAAATGAGTTAACAGTCATGAACAACAGTATTATTGAATTTATTGAAAAGTTACTGCATAATGATCTGCATAAATTTTCCAAAGGATTTTCCATTTTTAAAAGGGTATAGTACTGGAAATTCAGATTTCTCTTTAGTCTCTTATTCACACCTTTTTTATATTGTGTTTGCCATATTGACCCTATCCACAAAGCCAAAAATGAGGAATACTGATTTCTGCTCATCTTCTAAAGTCATGACAATCAGCCTTTGATAGAGCATGCCAACATTAGTAAATAAACCAAATTTCAGGGTCTTAGCACAAATACCTGGGAAGTTACAGCGATTTAAATTCAGAAGGATTTGTATGTGAAACACAGCCAAGGCCCAACTAGCCTCATTTTGATGTTTTTGCCACATTTTAAATGCTTATAACGCAAGGATTTACTGTTATTCTTTGAAACTGTACACATTTACTAATTTGCTGATGATGTATTATGTGAAGACAAAATGTTTTTTCAATTCATTGAGCTTAGTGATTAATACAAGTTAGTGGTGGCTTTATTGGATAGGGTATACAGTATTCTAATGAATTTGTTCGTGGATTTGCACACACACATTCCACTAGGATGGAATAATTTTGCAGATAATATCAGAAGAAAAGATTTGTGCCATCATCCTTGTTTCCCATCTAACTTACAAATTTATATTTTTTGGATGAGTACAGGTTTCTCTTTTTTGTATTTCATATTTATGGTATGTTTTTCTTTGGAAGGGCACAAATGATTATGAGATGCTAAGTGCAGAAGAAGTAGAGAGAAGGAGAAATGAAGCCGAAGTGAAGAAGAAATTGAAAACTGAAAAACTGACGAAGAAAAATGAAAAGAAAATTCAACGCTCAGGTGAACTAGATTTTATTTTTCTCATTCTAAGCTTACAATTACAATAAATCTGTTGCTGTACAACTTATTGACAAAAGCAGGTAAGTTTTGTGCAAAAGCTAGTAGAATAACTTACACATTATGTGCTAACAGTATTAATTTTATTGGCTAGATAAATAAATATCTCTTATTAGCTGAGTGGGAGGACCATAACATAAGTTAATGACCAAGTTTTTTGCCACTGCCTTATGGCCAAAGTGCGTAGCGTGCCAGCCGTAAAAGAGCATGAAAAAGAGGTTTGATAAATTGTGTATGGATCAAGCAAGTGACATTAATACGATGTTTATTATGTGGCAAGACAAACACAAAAATAGGTTTGGTGGTCCATACCGTAGGTTATGCACTGGAAATTGGCCAATGAGAGCATGTGCAATTACCTTGCCATGTAATAGATATGGTTATTGGAATATTGGTTAATGTATGGTACCAAGATGTACTTTTTTCATCATTTTTAGATTTTGTTTTTTAGAATGGAGGCCAATTGAGCATAATGATATGATACATTTCTGTTTTAGTCAACTGTTTCCTGTTTCAGACCATGCACCATTAACATAAAAATACATAGTTTCTTTGGCATAAGCCTAATAAAGAAACTGGTGGATTGACAGGGTCTGAAATGGGAAGTTATTTATTCTAAAGTACTGCCAAGCTGTTGGTTCAGTTTGGTTGAGCATTAGTCTTTTGTTTGGGAGGCCATGGGTTCAAAACCTGGCCAGACCAACACCTGGGCTCTTAAAATAACTTAGAAGAAGGTTCCTCCTTTGTAATTACATTTGCAAATGGTCAGACCTTCAGTGTGGCTCAGATGGCCATGTAAAATGGTGGTCCTGTCTCTCCTATCCTTTACTTGCATTGGAGGGATGTAAGAGAACCACTGAGAATGGAGCCTCTGGCTGTTACCATCCTCAGCGTCAGGCCTCTACTAATGATTTCTTTATGGGTTAACAGTGGGATGGGTTCAAGGGTTTTAAGGGGTTGGTATGTTGCATGTACTGCAAAGGGTACATTGAGTCCTTATGGTACATCACCAGCCTTAGGTCAAATTATCAAATAAATAAACTTGTCTACTGAGTTAGTCATCAAAGCTTCTATGATCATTGGTCAATTGTGATTCAAATTCAAGCAGAAATTTCCTTGAGAAAATTTCATGTCATTATTTCACAATTTCATTAGCTTGCTGCAACTTTAGCTGTGTATAGATTTTGATTCAAAAATCTCACTGAAATATTTAGAGTCAAAACCAGTCTGCTCTAAACTAAGATAAGAGTTAGTGTCTTAAACAAGTGCTCACTTATATTCCTTTTTGCACTCTTTTGTATTTCTTGTTAAAGAAATGGTAAAGAAAGCCCAAGAAAATAAAATGCGCATGAAGGTTGAAAAACAAATGGCCATGGAAGCAATGAAGGCAGGCAAAAGAGCAAGAAGTTAGTTATTTATTTATTTTTGGTTTCCTTTCATAGGGCTTTCTCAATTTTTATCTCAATTATTTGCTTGGGCATTGAAATAATGCTAAGTAATATGCATAAATTCTATGATTCTTAAAATGTTTTATTTGAAAATTTAATCTTCTACAAAAGAAAAAGAGAAATACAACAGATTATTCCCAAGAAAACTCACTTAACAATGCCACAATTTTTAGATAAATGCATACTTAGGAACCAGTCATCATTTACAGGGGGAGGGTTGGTGCAAACTGCAAACTGAGAATGTAAAGCTCAATTTTTATTCCCCCCTTTTATAGACAACACAGTTTATACTGACCCCTCCCCTCTGCCCACACACATTTTTGTTTTTTGTTTTTGCTGTCATTGTTAATTGCAAAAAAAAATTTCGAGCCCCTTTTCTCTACACAAAAATGTGACCCTCCCATTATTTGCACCAGCCTTCACCCCCCATAAATAATGACCAGTCCCTTAGCATCAATTTCACAAGCACAAGCTTCTAATTACCATAAATATTGAGAAAGGCCTAATGTTACTTTAATGTTTTGTTGTGTTAGAGTAAATTTGTTTCACCCTAAAACAAAAGAAAGAGCAAGATTTTGAACTTTGTAACTTACTATTTAGTGAGGGCTTAATGATGGATGCTAAGCAACTCATCAACTAATGATATTAGTTGCTTATAATTTCATAACTGTTGATAGTTAAAATGTCTAGTTCTAAATAATGGCAGAACTGACCTGAATGGATGATGCATAGGTATAGTTTCATGTACACACTGTATCATTTTAAAAATCCTTACTATTGTAGACACTATGTACAATGTACCAATAGGCAACTGCATACAATGATGATAGGTGGTGCAAAGAGACTAGTGAGAAATATACTGTACATCATCCTGGAAAAATCAAATGCATGAAAAACAAATATGTCAGTATTCAATTGTGCTAATCTTTTCCTAATCCTTTTCCTTGTATTTTTTTTGGCTGCCTCCCCTATAAGATGCAAGAAATAATCAGAACCCTCCCTTCGATGGACACCCAAAAAATGTGCAACCTCACCAAAACACTTTTGAGATACATAAAAAAAAAAATGACCCTCCCCCTATTTGCAACCCCTCCCCACTCCTGCTACTAAGATAAGTCCCTAATGTATATTCTGAGAACAGAGGGTTTAAAAGTGTTACCTTTTTGTTTTTTTCATCAGTATTACTGGCAGTACTAACTTGTGTTTTGATGTGTCACGTAATTACTTTGCAAACAATTGGGCAGTATATTTTTTACTGGTTCACCAGATCTTATCATTTCTTTATGACTGTGCAGTTTGCAAGGAGTCTTGACAGTTATGCAAAATCTGCTCTTACTTTTGTTTTATGTCTAAAATTCTAAAGCAAACCTCTTGTAGCTAGACCAATGGAGTGGTTTTAGTTAACCCGTGAAATAGTTAATAGTCTAATAGAGGTTAGTAGACTAGACACTAATTCCATGTTTTCTTTTGTGTCTATTTTTCTATTACACCATTGCTATTAGTTTCAGTTTCACTGGTTTAGTAAAATCACTATCTAATTCATGGGTTAAAAAGAATCACTCTGAATTCATGGCTTTATTTGGGGTAAAGGGTAAGCTTAGGATCAAAGGTTCATGCCGTGACGAGTTTCTTCAACAATATTTGTAATTGAAAATGACAATGTACTGCAATAACTTTTGCAACTGATGTACATGTAATCAGTAACCATTTTCTGCTTTCATGCAATTTTGGTATATTATATATATAATATACCTGTCTTCTGATTTAACTTTGTTTGTGACTTTGTTTCCTTGTTTGTTTTGTTGTTTTTGTTTTTTTCCCTGTTTTTTGTGTTTGCTCTTTGTTCTAAATTTGCAATGTTTTTGTGATTCTTATGTCCAGTTCAGACGTGGAACTTTTGTTGTGTTGAATCTAATTGCCTTAGAGGTTGAGCACTGTTTTTCTTTGAAACTAGTAGAATTATGTATACCAAACTTAACCCATGCTGTCTCCTGGTGCTAAGCAATAGAGCTGATGTCTTGTACGCAGTAGTTCTCAGCATTTTCTTAGCCGTTTTCCTTAACAGGCAATTAGATTCAACATGGCAAAAATTCGACATCTGAACTGGGCTTTACAAATAATAATTTAAGATAACAATTCTACTCTTTTGTTATATTGTGCTTTTCAGTGGAAGCCAGAAGAATGAAGAAGCTAGAACGTATGCAAGCAGTTCAGCAAGCAAGACAGGCTAAAAGAGACCAGAGTAAGTTTACTCACCCAATCTTGCTTGTGGTGTTCTTACTTCAGACATCTAGCTATATGTATATGTTCTCTCAGTCTTCATTTCTTGTTGAGTAAAGATATATTTAGATTGAAATCACATTCAGCCAGGAAAGAAATGATAGAAATATATTTGTCACTAGCTTGACAGGGAACTCGGAAAAAATTCTGAGTTTCCACCTGACAGGAATCAAACCTGTGACCTTCTGGATACTTGTCAAATGCTCAACCACTGAGAGCTACAGAGAGACTCATTGTAATTTTCATTGGGATAAGAATAGTTCTACATTGTCCATTTTTCAAAACAGCTAGTGTATATATAAATGTTGACAGAATTGAAATATTGTGCATTTTGATACTTTTTCAATATTTACAGGAACTTTTTTCTAGGAGAAAAATAAACATAAGTATGTAAAACCATTAGAAAGGCATTGATTATTTATTCTGTAATCAAGTGGATTATTACAGGTTTTTAAAAATTTCCAGATATAGGTTCAGGTATAGGAAGAATATTTATAATCATGACAATAACATGTCAGATAAGGTCTTACAATAATAGGAATGCTACAGCGCTGTCTTATAGCATGGTAAAATTCTGGCCTGTATTGACACTGACATTGATTCCTACAAAGAATGTGTATAACTCAGCATTATAGCAATGAAATATACTATGGCTAGAGATACATTTCACTGGAATTCTCGATTATTTTTGTTACACAATCAACTGCTACTCTTTTTGATGTCAGTGGTTATTTTACTCTGTAAGGTGTTAGACTGGTGTGGAAATATTAAAAACTGTCTTTCTTTCAGTGCGCATGCGTCGGGAACAGAAGAAACAGGAAAAAGAAAATCTAAAACAACAGCGTCGCTTGGTTAGTAAATGGATGATGTTTATTTCAACTACATTTTCAGAATAATGTGTACATGTTTTTCATGTGAAATTATATCATTATCCTAGAAATGATAGTGAATCATATTGAAAATGGTTGATGCTGCAAGTAATAATATGAACTAAAGCAAAAAAAAAAAATAATAAAAATGCATTGCATTCTGTTTTTTTTTCATTTTAATTTCAGAACTAATTTTGCTTTTCAGTGCAGATATATTCAGAAATGGAAATACTGTTTTTACCACATTCTAGAAATCCAAAATATTTTGAATCAAAATGTAAAGAAACTATCCTTAACTGTGTAATTTTTTAGAAAAAGTTTGCTAAGCACCATCTGCCAAAATTAAGGAGTACAATTTAACTTAAGATGTGGTGGAATTAACTATTTTAAAGATGTTGACAATGTTAAGATGAGAGCAAGTTGCTCATAACCTTTTTATGTATGTACAATACTGGTAACCTAATGTTAGATTGCAAACAGTATATCTGTGATATCCAAATTAAGGATTCGTTAAATCTTGTACAACTTTGTTGAAAAATTGTTAAAGCATGAAGAACCACTAAACTGACATGACAAAAGTAGATTGAGTAGGCTTTCCCTTATTCATTCATAAAATAATGAAAATATGTGAGAAAACAATGAGATGTTGTCTTCCTGTTCAAAAATTCTTAAAAAATTCCAAACTTCCTAATTTCTGTTTCCTTAATTCAGTTTTCACATCTCACCTTGTTTATGGTGACTGAATTTTTCACCCATTTGCAGTTCAGTGATTAGACTAAATTGCTTTCATTAAATTGACAAAATTGACTATTCACAAATTTGTACAAATTGGTGCAATTTTGTTTTACTAATGTTTCACAGATATACTGTTTGCACTCTAATGTTCTCTACATTTTTGTCCTATTGACTATCAGTATAATTTGAACCATTTAAACACAAATTAATTGCTTTACAGGAAAAGCTAAGAAAGCAGGAACAGATAAAGCTGGAAAAAGAGCTGAGAGCCCACAAGGCACAAGAGGTATGTGATGTGTTTTGATAGTATGCTGGCTTCAGGAGTTTATTGGAAGTATGTATGGTACAGTGGTGAGAGCATTCTCTGTGGTCATGGGTTTGATACTTGAACTTGTTATCATGTGTGAGTAGGGTTGTTTGTTAGTTCTCTCCAGCTTTGAGGGTTTTTCTCAAAGTTCTCTGGTTTTCCTCCCTCCAAGAAATCAATATTATAAATTCCAACTGGATGTTTCATTGGATAAAGAACCACTCTGTGAAAATGCCACTGCCAAATCTGTGCTAAAAGGACTAGGCACTTAAAATAAAGAATCTATTTTATTTATTTTTTGTAATGGCATCTGTAAGCAGCTGGAGTTTGATTAGAAAGGCTTATCATTCAGATAGCCATTTAGGATTGGATTGTTACCTACCAAATTAAGCAAGGGTATAAAACAATTGCTGAGGGTATATACTCCCTATTTTTAACCTTGATCAAAGTTGGTTAGTCATCTACATTATTACATGCAAAGATGTGTACCCCAAGGAAGAGAAATCTTTAAAGAAATTCTGGTAGCAGTTACTCTCCATCACCATGTCCAGATGTACTACTATAATAGTTTAGACTGTTTTATTTGACACCCTTGTAAATATAAATGTAATTTTCTCAAACAGGCTCGCCGTTCCAAGAAAAGAGATGTAGCAAGTGCTAAGTATGAGGAAGCCATGAAGAAAGCTAAGGTAACATTGCATATAGGTCATTCAACAAAAATGTGTTCAATTTACAATATTTGTAGAGAATTCCATTCAGATTCCATCCGCTATTCCCATATCCACACCACCCTGAAATAAATATTGAACTTATTTTATTTCTTTGCCTTAATTACAGGATAGGGAACTAAAGCGTATACAAGCTGTGCTCCTAAAACAACAAGTAAGTTTGTACATGGTTATCTACTAACCAATGGATGCTTGTATTCTAACTTTGTGCTTCATCATATTATACTGTATACTCAATAGACCAAGGCTACAGTCTAATAGCTTCCTTAAACACCTACGGGTAACCAACCAAAACTGCTCCTTTTTGAGTTGTAATTTGTTTTGCCTATGGATTACCAAAAGGGCTTAGAAGTCATGGGCAGAATCACAGTTGTATCAGCATGGTTTCAGACACTTTCTGTGCATTTTTAGGTACTAGTACAAAACAATTTTAGGCAAGACATGCATCATTTTCATGAGGAATTTTTTTGATGTTCCTAACTTTTGATATGTTTAGGATAAAGAGCAAAAGAGACAGCAGCAGATGATGATCAGAGCCTTGGAAATCCAGAGAAAAACTGAAGAACGTGAGAGGCAGAAGGAAGAAAAAAGAATGGAGAAGAAGCTCATCAAAGAAAGAAAACTGGAGCAGAAGAGAAGGGAGATGATTCTTGCTCGTGAACTGAAGAAACCAGTTGAAGATATGGTTCTGAGGGATGCCAAGGTACACATGACGTGAAACCACAAATAATACTTGTCTATATAGTATATATCTTCATGCAGCTGGCTATGGTATACTGATAACATTATGTGCTGTAATTCAAATTACCCTGATTGAGGAATATAAGAGTAAATCATCCAGGAACAGTCACTGTATAATATTGACATGTCAATAATTGTTTGGTATTGTGTTTCTTATTTTATTTTGTTGTTTGGCTTTTGGTTTTGTTTGTGTTCAAGTTTCCTAAGTTTTGTCTCCCGGGTACAAGAACAGTCATTTTATAATATTTACATGTCAACCTTGTTGTTGTCCTTGTTGTTGTGTTTCATATTTTATTCTGCTGTAGGGCTTTTGGCTTTGTTTGTTTTCAAGCTTCCTGGGTTTCAGACACTGTCATGATTAAACATAACTTTAATATCTTGCAGGAGTTGCCTACTCTTCCTTGTTTGGATAAATGCATTGTACCTGGAAAAGCGTTTGCAGATCTGGTTATGGTTAAAGAATTTGTTGAGAATTTTGGAGAAGCATTAGACATAGGTAAGTTATAAATTTGACAGTTTTTACAGACTTATTTCACCAATTCCCCTTGATAGACCCTTAGTAGCAGGAATTTGTGATAGTCTGCTAGCTTTTCATACTAGTATTTATTTTATTGTTTTGGCATTTATTTGATCATATGTAATACATTTGTATTAACATCATCATTACAGTGCATGCATTTCCTTTTCCACACTCTGTCTAACTAATTAAAACTCTTCTATTTAGATTTGGCAACTGAGCTACCAAGCTTAAAGGATATGCAGCTGTGTTTGTTGAATGAAGGAGAAGAAGTGTTTCTACCTCTGTGCCAGTCGTTACTTTATCAGGCTCTGGAAGATCCTGGCTGTGATGGTCCATATGTATGTATATGTAACTGTACTGTGATGGTCCATATGTATATTTATTATATAGACATGAGTGAGATACTGGAAAATAAGCCATTCATAAACATAACACAAAACTACATCCGGGAACCCAGTGACATATTTTCCATATCTTCACTAGTGAGTATATCGATGACGTCACTTCCGACGCGCGAGCACTCAGTTTTGCAAAGCGGCCAGTCAGTGAAAAAGTGACAAAGTGACAAGCAAGAAACTCTTTGAATAAGGCAAAAAACGTTCAAAAGTCAAAGATATGAAAGAAAAATCTTTCTGTGATGTAAAGACATGCA
>JAAAQI020015792.1:1873-19735 GCA_011800005.2 Stichodactyla mertensii | reverse complement strand
CAAAGGAAAAAGTCCCAAAGGAATGACACGTGATCTGTATTGGGAAAACAAATACGCCCAAGCGAATTAGGTCTATTCAAAATCCAGTAATTCCATCTTCAGCCACCCAGAGCGCCATAAGTTCCTGTTGGTTATAGAACTCATTAATAAACGTCAATGTTTTATCACTGATTCAACACTGATGTTTAATTAATGAGTTCTACAACCAACAAGGTCGGGTGTCAGTATTTTGGTATACAGATACCATTACGTGATACCAATTGGTACATACTATTGGCTGTGCAACCTAATGAATTTTAATGAGTTTGATAAGAATAACTAGCAAGTCAGATAAGGCCGAAATGCATTTTGGGTCTTATGTATGTCTAAAGTAAAATGACATTTTTAATGTATTCCATCTGAAACAGTTTACTAGCTACACATCTCTCTGTATATGAATGATATTTTATTGAAAACCACTCTTATGGCAATTTTTTTCTGATTTTTTTCAATTTTTAATACATTTCTGAACAGGCCTTCCCATGTACAATCATGGTAATTATATTGTACGGCTTGGTAACTTTGTTCGCTGGCTTGGAGAACAGGCGGAAGAGCTTGGTGTTGAAATATACCCAGGATATGCTGCTAGTGAAGTATGTTGGCATGTTGTTAATTTGAATACTGTACAAGTATTTGAAAGTTATACTTTCTGGTAAATCCCATCAAGTAAAGCCTGATTGGTAAACTGTTTAAACCTGAAATAGGTTCTATACCATGAGGATGGTAGTGTTAAGGGCATCGCTACAAATGATGTCGGTATTCATAAAGATGGTTCACCAAAGGTAGGCCAATGTACATGCATAAAATCTAGAGTAAGGAGAAAAATAGGTAAGAGTTGGATACCGAGAACGTCGGCAATAAGCCATGCACATCCCGAGGGCCGTAGGCCTGAGGGATGTATAGGCTTATTGTCGACGTTCGAGGTATTTAAGTGTCTTATTTCATACTTGAGAAGGTTTTCACAACATGGCAATTCTAGAGAGAAAACAGTGCGATTAAATACTTACATATTCGTACATTGTCTTTTTCAGCAATAAGAGCGTGCGTAGATGATAATTACGTCAGAGTGAATGCTTTGACTCATCCCATACGGGGAAGGGAATTCAAAGAGATCACCTGACGACTCTTGGGCTTGCAAAATTTCAAGACGTGAGGGCGGGGTTGACAATAAGCTGGGACGTGCTTCGCAATCCTGCCTTTGATATGTTGAATTTGTAATGAACTCCTCATTACAAATTCAAGGGATGCATCTACAACGGATCCACCGTACTGTGGAATCGTCGGGAAAATTCGTATGATGGTGCCGCCCACAAACACTAAGGAATGTGTTTCTAAATACCGTCTAAATATTTAACCGTTGATGGGAAAAATTAGCACTGCTCTTTGATATTTTTCATACAAATTTCCAAAATCTTATTAATACCATAGAAGATATGTCTAAAAATAATTTCGTCCACTTTTCTTTATCTTTTCTGTTATATTCGATTTTGATTCAATTTTGAACTTATAATTTCTGCTTTCCATGTTTACATCTAGTCTGACCACTTGTGTCGCATCTAAGGAATTTGTGGAATTTATCAATGAAAGTAGGCGTGGTCGCAATGTAAAAATTCGGTCCCATTCCACGGTTCGGTGATTTTCGTTGTAGTTATTGACCCAGGATGTATCTAGTTATGGACCGAGTCAATACCTAGACACATCCCTCATTAACATATTCATGATGAATAACAAAGAAAACCGTGTCAAGTATGCAACAAAGGCTGTTTTAAGTCTACTCCTTGCAAAAATAAAAAAGAAACCATTCGGATCCAGTTAAGGATGGTGTATACGTATTGGCATTCATTCTAATTAAAATAATATGCCAGTTCTTTGACTAGTATTGAGCCAATCAGATACCACCAGCTAATTCAACTTGCATTCCAATATATTAAACAAGTTCATTAATGCTCATAAACTTTCACTCACTGTATGTGGGTCCATTTTTTAGCTGTAATCATTACCACATTCTGCAGATGGTGGCTTTTGAAACATATCAATATTTGGATTTCTTCCGACAGGAAATAACTGATATTTGTGCCTAAGGTGTGATTATGATTATGATTTCATGACTTGATTGTCAGCCCATTTTCTTAAAGTAAATGTTCCAAGTCTTTTTGTTTCGTGCTGGCTGTAGCCAAAGCTGGAATGCTTTGTTTTTATTCCACTTTGTGATTGGTTATCGTTGTCTAAGTGGCCCAGGTTTCAGTAGTTGCACAGTAAACACCGAAGGGGTCATTACAATCTGGAAAAATATTGGGGTTCCCCATGCAACCAAGCGAGAAAATTACTGTAATGGCATGTTGAACATTAATGTTGACATGTTTGTAAGAACACATAATATACTCAAAAGATACCATCTGCAGATTGTAGTAATGATTACAGCTAAAGCAAAATGACACTACGCGGGCTCAAATAAACAATATTCCCTCCAAAAGTCATTTTATTGTCCTATTACAGTAAGCTTTTCTGTTCATCACCAGCAAAAATCAGTTGATTTCAGCAATACATCCAACTGTTACCATATCTATGAGACATGAAGTATTGTTTTAACCTTTGGTGATGAATTGGATTGCATATATAATTTTATCATATGACCCGTACGGACTGGCGCATGTGCTCCTATGAAAACCATTGGCAAAAATCATGTGTTGGGCAGATACAGATTTTTTGAGGTGGTCTGGAAAAACCCATACCCGATCCAGTTGTTTACGTGCGTCTAAGATGAGACATAAAAATGCCAAAAAAGGATCATATAATAAAATGCTTATTGACTGAGTTAGGTCGGGCCAGATGGGAAAATATTTGGCTCTCAGTCAAGGCCGCATGGACCTGGCTGCGCTTGATCCATATGTCTTGACCTGAAGCTAAATATTTTCCTGTCCGGCCCTCCCACTCAGTCAATAAGTACATAACATGCACATACGTACTTACGGTACAGTTGGCCATGCAGGAGACCGCCATCTTGTTTTAATAAAGTGAAGTGTTAAACTAATGTGTTGTCCCATTTTGTGGGCCAGACTGTATACCACAAATAGTATAGTCAATATTAAATATAAAATTACTGTATTGTATTGTTTTAGGAAACATTTGAGAGAGGGATGGAACTACATGCCAAGGTGACTCTATTTGCTGAGGGTTGTCATGGACACTTGGCTAAGGGCCTATACAAAAAATTCAATTTGAGAGAAAAGTGTGATCCACAAACATATGCCATTGGAATAAAGGAGGTAATAACAGTGATTGTTCAATTTTTCTTTAGTATTATAATTAAATTGAATCTTAATAGAACTTTAAGTTATTTCTGAGTCCATTTCCAAGTCCACATGAGATAATGCCAAAATTTTTCAATTCTTTTTCACGTGAAGCAGTTAGAATCCTGCAGAACGCTGCCTGCTACAAAGTAAAAGATAAATCTTTCCAGAACTGCTTTTCATCTCAAATCGGAAAGTCACTTTTTCATACACATGACATCTTTTTCATAGATAAAAACCCTGATTTACTTTTACTGTGTGGACACTCGAACCGTGAACACTTCAGATTTTTTCTACATTTCCTAAAACGCATTTTTCATGTGCGAGAAAATGTTCAAACATTATTTTTAAAGTTACTTTATTGCTCTCTACGTTACGAAGCATTAAATTCAGATAAAAAAACTTTGAATTACCATTAATCGTTAATGTCGAAGAAATGTGAAGTGTTCACGGTTCGAGTGTCCGCACAGTAATAGAGTATAAGCTTACGTTTTCATGCTTTAATTCATATATATATATATATAAAACAACACAATGTAGTTTTCTTATAAACTAAAGTGTGTTATAGGGATTTTGGCCACTGAGAAATCGGTTACATTCACAAAGCTGTCTAAAAACAGCTTTGTGAATGTAATGATTAAAAAGCTGTTACAAAGTCTCAAAAATAGCAAATAAAGTGTATTTTATTGAATTTTTAGAGATGTTTTTTCTCTCTTTTTATTTACTAGAACAGTTTTCGGATTCAGCACGAGCTCTCTCAAATTTCAGTGTATTTATAAATTACGTACGAATTTGACAGTACACGGTTGCTTTCAAAAGCCTCGTTTTTTAAATAATCTCTATAACACACTGTAGTTTATATAATAAACAGAATAATACATGAACGCTTGGAGATATGAAATTTATCTTCTCGTGTTCAACTCGATACTCGAAGATAAATTTCATATCTCCGCGCACCCATGTATTATTCTGTATTTATTTGCGTTTTTCCAGTTATGGGAAATCAGTCCTCAGAAGCACCAGCCGGGATTGGTAGAACACACTGTTGGTTGGCCATTGGTAGGTTGAAATACGAACGCCTACAGCTTTTTTGCATTTAGCAATGGAAAAGAAACACCTGGCAAAATCAATCAAGGCAACTAACAACCTGTCAGACTGAGTAACGTTTCAAGTGATTTTGTCAAAAGTAAAATGTGCATTCCTTGTGTGAAACTGGGGGTTTTCAGGCTATCAATAACATGTTACTTGAATTGTGAATCTATTTTTCATCCAGGATCGCAAGACATATGGTGGCTCATTTATTTATCATCTCGATAGAGAAAAAGAGGGAGCCCCTCTTATTTCCGTGGGATTTGTGTTGGGCCTCGACTATTCCAATCCTTATTTGAGTCCGTTTAAGGAATTCCAGGTAAGAATTTATTTGAAATGTGATCCTCTGAAGCCTCCATTTTTTAAAATCATGGTATAACGACTTTGTCCATCGCAATTCAATACTTAACATAAGTTATCTGAAAATACACCCTGGTGCCAAGAGTCCTTCTGATCTCTTGCAAAGTGCTAAGCAAGGAGCACCGGAGGTACGAAGAGTTGTACCCACCCTATTTATCCTCCTCCAGGTTACTGAAAATAAGGTATAGTGAAGAAGAATTTTTTGAATGCAATATTGATATTGGCTCAGATGTTACGATTTCAGCTGGTTTGCCCACTATGAATATTATATTTTCTTCGATTTGTCAAAGTTCATTGGAATTGAAATATCCAACAATAATAGTTAAGGATAGTAGAAATTCAAGAGCAATACTTTTCATTTTAGCGTTTCAAGACTCACCCAGTAGTAAGACCAACTTTTGAAGGAGGTAACAGAATAGCATATGGAGCAAGAGCATTGAATGAAGGAGGTTATCAGGTAATAAAGAAATTTATATACAGTCAAAACGGCTCAAGCGTACCCCATCTAGATTCTATTTCATTGTTCAAAATTGAGTTCATTATCCGCGCTGAGTTTTCATTAATAAAGCGGAAGACTCCAAACTTCAAAATTAATTCTCTACTCAAACTTTGATTATATCCTTCAACACCTGCCGTGCTCCAATCACCTTAGGCATGTTTCCCCATTTCAGATCATTGTATGTCATTCCCGTGGGTATTATTTCTTTGTTTCAAAGTATTGATACTGAAATGGCAAAACATTACGCTCAAGGGGATTTAGTCTAGTGGGATTTAGTCTAGTGGGTGTCAGATCAGACACCAACTATTCGTTTAGAGGAAGTAAGTTACAAAAATGGATAAGGCTTTGATATCGTACACCAATAAAAACTGGTGTATGAAAGATATAGACCTTGTTCATGTGTTTTAATGGAGCTTAGGAGACGGGGGTGGGGTTAAGAAAACAGTGCCAGTTCAAAGCGTTCAGAGATATAGTCCGTGTGTTCACACTAGGCAAAATAGACCTAATCGGCTAACGCAATGTTTACATTCTTTCTCCCATTTCAATTTAATGCTTTGTTTGAGTTCTTTTTCTATCAAAGAGTTTTTTCGTGCGTAAATTACAAACAAAAGAAACGTCACTCAGGGGAATGATCAGGTGATCTGAAATGGGTCAAAGAATGTAAACATTGCGTTACATTGCGATTAGGTCTATTGAAGCTAGATAGGCTTATTATATCTGTCAACAGCTAGCATAAGTAAGCTAGATAATAAAAACATGCCGTCCACACTAGAATAATATGAAGCGAGATGTATTGTAATTGTATACAGATGTGTATATAAAGCAACTAACAAGGGTGGTATCGTCGTGTACGGGTTAACAAACTGCGTCATTTTCGGGGCACCATCGGATCAACAAACTACTGTTCGTCTATTCGTGTACTCTACTCTTTTCCAGAATTCCTTGTGACACTGTGACACTGCCGGAAATCAAGTAGTCTAATGTTCGTGTACTCCACTCTTTTCCAAATTTCCTTGTGACACTATGACACTGCCGGAAGTCGAGTAGTCTTTCACACAGGGATCCCAATCAGTATATTTATCTGGTCACGTGCCATTGAATTTTTTGCCATCTTGAAATGTGCTACCAGCCATGTGATTAGGAAAGAATGAAGTTTATACTTCCAGAGGCAAAGAAATATTTATTGAAGGGAACAAATGGATACGAGCGATGCCCACATGGTCCTGAGGTCATTAATCCACCGCCAGTATTGCCATCGAATGCAGAACCACCATCTCCAGCAGATTATTTATTACCTCCTGTCATCGTTTGGGATCCCTTACTACAATTTCCAAACATTCTTTCTGGGAATTTGTTTTGCCCAAAAAGTTGTCATGCTACAAATTCCGTTCCCCTTAAAGCAGGGAAATGGAAAAACTGTGTTGGAAGTAGAAATGAACCAAGAAAAATCTACGGTAAAGACGAGATTGTTTTGCTAGTGAGTCGTGTGTATACTTGTAGTGATGGACACGAACTGATTGCACATAATCCACTTGTTGTGGACAACATCCCTCCTGAAAGTTTACCATTTTTTCTCTCCCACAAAAGCGGGATTACCATGGAACTTTCACGTGCCGTTACCGCTTTGGCAAATACAGGACTGAACTTTACAGAAATTGAACGAACCATTGCTCAACAGTATTATGATGCGCACTGGTCGAAAGAAAGTAAGTTTAGGAGACAAGTAGAATGCTATTTGGCTCAAGAAAATGGCAATGATAATAATAGTGTAATGTTAACATAGATGCATTTCAAAAATGTGAAAATTAGGTAGAACTCCCATCAGATGACGTCATTATTGGGTGCTTCATTCTGCATTTTGAAGAGAACAAAGTATTTTATGTGAAAAGAATGTGTGACTTGTCTGCAGTTCATATTAGTGTAGATCACACCTTTAAAGTAGCAGCAATCATTGGCATTAAATTACCAGACAATAAATGGGTAACACAATATGATTCACTGTTTTGTGTGCTAATTGAGAAAGGTCAAGTTATTGCCTGGCCTACAAATTTGGCTTAAGCCTCTTTATAATGTGGGGATGACCCAGGGCTTTCAGCTGAACTTAACCTCACCAAAAAAATATCCATATTTTTAACATAAGTTATGTTATATTGTGAACAGCGATAATCAATGTAAACTAAGCTTATATTATAATGAGAAAGAAAAGTTAAATTTCTATGAATAATTTCTTACCCACCTTTTCAATAAATGGTGTAAAGGGATCACTTACGAAGTCGTTTCCTGAAAAGCTTTGTTTTTTGGAGGTTTCTTGAAAGATTAAAGACACTAATGTAAAATGCAGTATTGCCAGTAGTTTTCGCGCGCAAATACCGAGATTGGCGCCAAGAACCTTGTAATGAAATACGATACGAGTTTGTACAATGCCAGGAGAGTTTTATTTCCGGCATTGTCACAGTGTCACAGGGATTTTGGAAAAGAGTAGAGTACACGAACATTAGACGACTCGACTTCCGGCAGTGTGACAGTGTCGCAAGGAATTTTGGAAAAGAGTAGAGTACACGAACATTAGACTACTCGACTTCCGGCAGTGTCACGGTGTCACAGGGATTTCGTAAAAAAAGTAGAGTACACGAACATTGGACTACTTGACTTCCGGCAGTGTCACAGTGTCACAGGGATTTCGTAAAAGAGTAGAGTACACGAATAGTAGTTTGTTGATCTGATGGTGCCCCGAAATTGACGTAGTTTGTTAATCCGATGGTGCCCCGAAAATGACGCAGTTTGTTGATCCGATGGTGCCCCGCAAATGACGAAGTTGGTTAACCCGTACACCACGATACCACCCTAACAAGTCAGCATGAACGATCCAATTTAGAATTTTTTGCTCTTCTTTTCGCTGTATTCAACAATCCTCTCTCCTCGAAGTCTTTTGCGGCGCCTTCGTATGGTTCGTAGAAGATGGATACGTTTACTCTTGTTGACGTATGCCATAAGAAAGCGGCGTTTACGTCTGCAAAATTTTCGTGTTGTGAGAAGAGCGTGATCTTGGAATCGTCCACAGCCATTTTTTAATGTACTCATGGCTGGAAATCTCCCTGCGTTTTGTGTGGGGTAAAAGACAGTTTCCTCTAAGGCTAAGATCCTTGATGATGTTATTTCGCGCCGAAGACTCGAACACAAGTGAAACTCAAAACCTGTGTTCAGATTTTGACCTGTCACAAATGTCGAAATTTTTGACAAGAAAAACATCATTATCGAGTTGGAGGTCGCTTAAACCATGTCCCAACATGGATTTAAATTTACAAGTTTCCGGTCAAAATTCCGACCGCTAAGCGAGCTAGGTAATTGCGTCCACACCGGCCTATCTAGATAGAAACTTTTCTATCTAGATAGAAAGTTATAGTGTGAACGCACCCAGTGAGACAAAATTCAAAAGAAATTATTCGTTGTTTTCCCATTACAGGTCACGTGTCATTCCTTTTGGTTTTCTAGCTTTGAGAAGATACATGAATATGGATTAACCTCAAACAAAGAATCCTATTACCAAGATTCTGCATTGGGAAAACATTGCGCCGAAGTGATCTATTGAAACGTTTTGTTTTGCTTTGAACTTTAAAATAACATTGGGGAAAATGAAAAAAATCCATTTTTCTCCTTTTCTTACTTTATTGTATAACTGGCCTTGTTTTTGTGTTAATATGAAATGACGGTTTTCAACCAATTCCAAGAGGATCAAAAGACAAAGACATGGCGGCCATACTGGTGGTACAAACAAAAAGACCTAATGAAAAGTCTGTTGTTAAAATCCACCAGATAAAGTAACGTTAAAACGAAGAATAAGTGTATTACTTTTTCCGGTCCGGAAACTTGGTGATAAACATCCACCTTTTCTACCGGATTTGGTCGTAGTGTGTAGAGTAAAACTTTGCCCTCAGTCTTGAAATTAACTGTACATTCAAGACTCCGGGCAAAGTTTTTTTCCTATGCGGACCGACCAAAGCTAGTAAAATATATCAAACCAGACCATCAACATATATCTGTTGATGGTCAACAATAGGTCTTTTTGCAATAAATTATCACGTGACTGTATCTAGTGAGCAAAATAATCTTATTTCATTTATTCAAAACAAATTTTACTAGATTTCTAATGCCTTAAGTGAAACCTTTTTTAAAATACTGCTCTACCTTGCCTTTATAACGTGCTTTTGATCCCAAGATACTAAGCATTTTAAAGTTTGTTTGCCATCCATTGGAGCCTTCCCCAAGGGACCGTAAGCTCAATTCATTCGCTATTGAAGTGATGTATCGTCATGTGACTGTTTGCTGCAAAAGGCCTATTAAAATGTTTTCGTTACTCTTCAGTGTGTTCCAAAGCTAGCATTTCCTGGTGGTGCTTTAATTGGTTGTAGTCCTGGATTCATGAATGTGCCAAAGATTAAAGGAACGCATAATGCAATGAAGAGTGCAATGATTGCAGCTGAAAGTGCATTTGAAGCTCTGACAGACGAGAACCTCAAATCAGAAACAGAAGGTAAATGACATTTCAACACATAACCTTCCCCGTTTTGCCTTTTCGCGTTTGTGGTAATATTTTTAATGTTTGTATCTTTCCTATTGTTTGTTCTTCATCCTTAATGTATTATGATATTTGTCTAATCCTAGAAGAGCGGATTACGTTCAATGGGAAGCGATACGACACGTTTCGGACTATAGCTGTACCATAACTTACTTTAACCGCAACTGTGCATTTTTACTGGCCTCGTTCAACTCTGGCGTCGTAAACGTCGTAAACATAAGAACAGGCATCCCAGACCTCCTATATATCCTATATTTCCTATAATTTGTATAGGGTCCTATAAAGAGCCTATATTTCAAGAAAACCTATGTTTCCTATGAATTGTTATTTGAATGTTAATGATTAACAATTTTGACTAACAATTTTGTTGTTTCTTAAATAAACAAGAGTAAAGAAAAATTCGATTTTTTAAAAGGAGTTACATATCACAACCGTTAAGTAGTCGATTAATGATATTGTCTGAACTTCCCAGTTCTGTTATGCACCATCAGTAGCTTCCCCAAGGGCCCAACCCTCCCGTGCTAACCAGGGGGATTGTAAAAGGTCAGAAATAATCTTGCTGATTTCCCCCAGGCAGGGAAGTCATTCTTTTCAAAGTTTCTGAATAATCTCCCTGGTCAGGGTTTTCCATGACCTAAAATCTCCCTTCATTTTTCAGAATATTTAGTAACAACTCATTCTTGTTTTGTAGATGAAAATCGTTCCCCATGGTAAGTTTCACAAAAACAATTTCATCATATCCTCCACCTCTACTTCTCAAGCATTTTTCTGACCCCAGTGGCAATGTTTGTATCCAATTTCCTTGTATTCTCCCATTTATATCCATGGTTAGCCCGGTGGTCGACTTCGTGGGGAAGCCCCTGATAACTGCATTACATTATAAGCAACTGTTTTGATTAAAAGCGTTTAAAAGTTTGAACGGTAAATTTTTACCACTGGAAATGCTCTTTCAATACATATTACTTACTGTGTCAGTGTTTAGGGCTGTTCACAAGTTGCTCGGCAACTTCTAAGCAACTTTTACGATTTCGGGCAGCTTTTTCACTTTCGAGCAACTTTTTTATCTTGAGCAACTTTTGTTCTTTTTTAATTGTCCACGCATTCAAACCGCTTATCAGGCCCAATAAAATGAAAAAAAAGTTTTCTTTTCGTTCAACGATTCAAATACTATTGACATCTGCCTTACGGCATTTTAACACACTTTGTAAAGCATGGTTTACCTGTGGTAATTTGTAAAAAAGATTGTGGTCAGTGGTCAGCGTTTGTAAAATTAAAACAAAATAGCGGACGAATATGTTGTGACGTTTAATGAAATTGGCAGCAAATTGTTCATTTATGTTAACAAAGTATTCAAGCTGACAAAGGTGCAACTCTATTGTATGAAAAATCATCAAATTAATTAGAAACGTCAAGATTTTTTGAGCAAGTTTTAGATTTTTGAGCAACTTTGGAGCAACTTTTTGATTTTTTGAACAATTTTTGAGCAGCTTTTTTGGAAATTATGAGCAACTTTTTTGACATTTTGGAGCAACTTGTGGACAGCCCTATCAGTGTTCCTATAAAGTACCTATATTTTAGGTAAAAATCCTTTAATTTCCTATCTAAAGGTCTAACACAACCTATATTTTCTATCAAATTTGTCCAAAAAGTGGCTGGGACGCCTGTAAGAAGCTTACGGTCTAGCAGAATCGTAAGCATCACCTCCTTGTTATTTTCCCAACCAGTTTGGAAATAATCAGATGACGAAGAATCACTATAGTATCGATTAAAGACATTACACATGCGCTTACATTTTCTCCGTTCAAACTCGGTCGCAAAGTGAATGTAATCGGACTCGAAGCTTTTTTTCATTGCCCGTGGAAAAGGACTTTAAAGAAAAAAAGAAAGAAAGAAATGAAAAAAAAAAATGCTTATTAAATCTCGGTTCAAAGAACGTGTAAAAAATAATATAAATCGGTTCAAAGAACGTGTAAAACATAATATAAAAATAAAATAGAGTTAAGCACAAATTTGCGTTTTAGGATTTTATCCCCCCCCCCCCCCCCAAAAAAAAAAAATTACGCTCCTACTTCATTGTACTGTGTACGTGCTGTGAGTCAGTAGACCTTTCTCACACAGCAGCCATATTCATTAGTCATATTTATTCCCATAATAATAAATACCGTTGTTTTTGTTAAATGTAAATGTAAATGCTATGTATTTATAACGCGCAAATATCTATATGAATATATTCAAATGTGCGGGACCGCCATTAACGTGATCATCCGAGCCGCGTGAAGGTCTAACCATTTGCAGATATTACAAAGGCAGCACCTTCTCAGTTATTTTAAGACCCTGAGTGTTGGTCCGGCCAGGACTTGAACCTATGTCCTCCCGCATAACAGACCGATGCTCTTCCAACTGAGCTAATCGAGTGGCGGTTTTTTACCGGATAAACTCGTTCCGTAGCACTAGAATGTAAGACTTGCCAGGCAAAAAAATGTGTCGTTTCAATAGCCACCGCATGAGAAAGGTCCATAGTGTACGTTCCTCACTCAGACGAAAACCGCTCAACACTGCAGTCGATGGAAATCTTCTCGAGTTTATTCTTGTTACTTTAGTTCTCGGATGTACACTCGGGATATGGTATTTTAGAAATGATTTGTAATTCATTCTTGTTGACAGGTCTTTACTTGGAATCGTACGAGCCAAACCTTAAGAACAGTTGGGTTTGGAAAGAACTCAAGAGCGTTCGCAATATTCGTCCATCCTTCCACACACCACTTGGTCTCTATGGTACGTTAGCATATGCAGCAGTATTTTACGTTCTTTTGAAAGGCAAAGAACCCTGGACCTTCCGCACGCCTAAACCAGATGCAGCCTGCCTAACTCCAGCCAAGGACAACAAGCCAATAGAATACCCTAAACCGGACGGCGTGGTCTCCTTTGACCTGCTCTCTTCTGTAGCCTTAAGTGGGACAAATCACGATGGGGACCAGCCAGCTCATCTCACTCTTAAAGACGACACCGTCCCAGTTAAACAGAATCTTGGAATCTATGATGGGCCAGAACAGAGGTTTTGTCCCGCGGGTGTTTACGAGTACGTACCACTTGAGAGTGGTAAAGGAATGAGGCTACAGATCAATGCACAAAACTGTGTGCACTGCAAGACGTGTGATATCAAGGACCCCAGTCAGAACATTAATTGGGTCGTTCCCGAAGGGGGAGGGGGACCAGCTTATAACGGCATGTGATAACGAATTGGGAATATTTCTATTTATAAATCTGTAATGCCGTTATCTAATGTCACTTTGTTTGGATTATAGTGTATTTGGATCCCAAAATTCTTTCACACACGGTTCCAGTTCCCAGTTCATTGCCGCCATCGATATGGGTAGGATAGTGTAAGAACATAATGATTTGTAGCCCTTAGAGGTTCAGAAAACGTGGACCTTTCCTTAATTGCGTCAAATTCTAAATAAAAATTCAGATGCCTTGGGCTAACTTCTAAACCTTTCACTGCTGCACTTTATTTTCACAATATCCCGGGGCATTAGTTCTCGTTGCGACCTGTTTGTCTTGTCATCTTAATGAACATTTTGGAATAGGCTGTACTAAGCTTTTGCTTGTCAAACTTTCTAATGCACTCATTAACGAACGTTTGAAGAGTAACTTATGTAATACGAGCTTGCTGTTCTGCATGTATTATTTGAGGATAATTATGTAAAGTTTTTAATATGCAAGTGTTGTACACTGAAGTATATAACGACAAAATAAAATTTAAACAGTTATTTGAAATAAGATGCCCTATTGGCATTCACTGGGGTGCCTATGGCCTTACGCCTAGCGCAAAAATGTGAGTAATATTAGTTCTTTGTATTTTCCCTTGAGTAGTAGACAGTGTGGTTCACAGGCCGGATTTTTGACGGCAAACGACGGGCAGAGAAAGGGCACATTAATTATTCATCAAAACATTAGCATAAAATGACGGCAAAGTGTTGTTTCGTTGCCATGGCGACCCAATGATTTCATCAATTCATTGTTGGGCACGTTTGGACGAGTCTTTTGTTGTACGAATCCATTTATAGAGCGCGGGTCATTTAAATTTTATTCTTGAAAACATTGAGATGGCGAGAAAACCAGAAGATAGTATGTTCGTGGATGAAGTCGATATGCATGAAAGAAACCAAGCTTACATTTTTTACTCTCCAACATTTTTCATCTGGTGTATGCGGATCAGTGTGTGGAGCCTATCTATGCAGTGAGAAAGAGACAGTGTTATGGTTGCGAGACGGATTATCACAGTCAAAGACATGATTGTTTGATGCTGACCAAAGAGGAATCGTGGAATTTATTTTACGATGAAGCTAAAGATGTTATAATGCCTATAATGCCTATAATGCCTATAAGCTGCCAAAAATTAAGCGTGATTATTATAAGTATTCCTTCTTCCCAAGAACTCTAATAGAATGGAACAAACTGCCCAGCCAAGTAGCATTATGCAAATCCTTAAATTCTTTTAAGGAGTCTATTGCCATGATTTATTAGTTATATTGACTAATTCGCATATCTCATCTATTGTTTTGTTTTTTTTTTTTTCCCCTTATTATTACTTATTTCTATACTTTCATTTCTATATTTATTTTTTTATTATTCTAATGCAGTCTATAATATTCAAGTTTGAATGTAGACTTATATGGTAAATAAATAAATAATAATATTACTGTAACAAGCGATATACAATAAACTATATTGGGGAGAGAAACAAGAATGTTTTGATCTTGATCCATAAATGTTCTACAGTTAACGATGCAATATTCTTTAGAATTATGGCCCAGACACATGGTGCAACTGTTGTGGGATGTTGTGCAACTGTGAAATTGCACTGTGTAGCGACCTCTGTAATACTCATGTCCAACCTAATTGTAACCCCTGAGGCTACCTCTGTAACTTTGAGTAGAATCAAGATTACTTGTACAGCACTGAATGCAAGAACATTCATCATATGAACACATCTGCAACTTTCACACTGGCAATAGCATGATGCTCCTAGCCAATGAAATACAATTTTTGATGCAGTGCTGGCTAGAATACTCAAACTTTTAGTTTGTTTTCCTTGAAAAATGATTTTGTTTTGCCAACAACTTTGCACCTGACTATTGTACCATGTTTCCAGGCCTTAATGCCATTACTCTTTGACTAAGTTCATAAAGGCTGTTACAACTACTGTTCACAATTTTGGCACACATTTACGAGCTTCATGATGTCAAAGAGCAGAAGAGTGGGAACATGGCAAATTTGAAGTCATACTATAACTCTGTCACACTTCAACATACCCATAACTATGTGCTGTGATTTGATAATTCCAATTAAACAATGGGAAGGTATTACAGTGTGATGACATGTCGTAACGTGTACGTGCTGTAAGTCAGTAGAGCTACTTTTCCCACTCATACAAAAAAACAATAAAGACTAAGAACAGTGCAGCTATAATAAAATTTTCTTTAAGCTGTGTTATTTCTCTCTCAAATGATAAACCTAGGGAGCTACAATCTAATATATATGTTAAGTACAAACAAATACAAAATCTTAAGCTTAAGCTTTTAAATCTTCATGTTGAACGCCAAATAAAAAGAATTCAAATACGAGTTAGACGTAAAACAACAAACAACAATTGTATCAATACAAATATCAATATAAAATAATCTTAGTATAAAAACAATATACTTTAGCTGCTCAACAAAAACAAAAACAACAAAAACTTTCACTTTTGTTTGTAGAAAAATTTCCATTGGGAGGGACTTCCGTATTTACATATGGGAGAATATTTCAAGAAAAAAATAAAGTTAAACGAAGTAATAGTCATCCGTTTTTTCCTTATGTGATTCTTGACTCCTTTAAATTACTCATTTGCGTTACCAAGGAACGAAAGGCACTCAAAAAACAGCTAAAAATTATAAAATCCTGATTTTACCTTTTTGTACGTCCGCCATATTGAAACCTGCGGGAACAAATGGTACGTTATTGATGAAGTACAAAATGAAATCGTAAATGTGTGCCCCTTTAAGTGGACCTTTTTCAAAACTTCTCTTTAAGTCGTATAATTTGAAAAAGGGAAACAATATTTTCTCATTGATTCCTATTTTTAATGATTTTTCTTGCACATTTGAGGTTTTTTCTTCAAATTTTGCTTACAAATCTTTAGGCAGCGGGTCCCCAGAGCGCTTGCGAGCGCATTCAAGCACCTTTCGACCACCTCCGATCGCATAGCATTCGAGCGCTTCCGAGCGCATTCGAGCACCTCCTATATTGTCGTGTATTTCCGAGCCATTTCCGAAGAATTGACGAACCCAATACCGTGTATTCGTTTGAGCCTCGGGAACCCGAAGTAACACACAGTTACACAAGTTAATCGGCTGTAGTGATTATATAATTTTTAGATTTCCTCGAAATCAGTAAGTATATATTAATAAGAATAACTTTTAGCTTAAATCTAAGGTGTACTTTTCCGTTTTTGTCCAGTTCTATTCATATCTTTGTGTTTTATTCCTTATATTGTCGTGTCAAATGATATGATCCACGTGTCACTGGTTTTAAGCATTTCTATTTTACCATCGACCAGCTATAAAAATATCTTTCTATTTTCCATCTCATGCAAGACTTAGATTTAAAAGTAATGAGTTATTGTATGATAGCCACAAGTTATAAGAAATGATAAGGAGCGTGATTATTATGTGTGTAAATGTGAAGCCCGAGGGGCTGGGTATATGTGGGACATTTGCATTTTTTAATAATTTCTGTTAAAATTTCCCACCCTGGGGCAAGAAAAATGAGTCAAATGTGGTCAAATTTCGTCACCCTAGCAGCTACCCATTCCAAAAATAAAAGTAAAGATGTGTTAAAATGCTGTACCCTGGGGCAAACCAGGAGAGAAAATTCCCAAGGGTGTGGACACCAAGCATGATCAAATGCCCCACATATGCCTGACCCCTCCCCCATCTTGAGCTTAACATTGATACATGAATGAACAAAAAAATAAATAGCTTAGTGTGTTATAGTTAAAATTTAGAAACAGAAATTGTTTCAAGTTTCAAGTTTATTTACAGTAAGAAATAAATGTAATTATAATTAGGTACAACTATAGAATACCCCGCAAATGATATGCACAACTTAATCCGTTTTTGTTTTTGTATTTTTATTGTGTTGTTTTCAAAACACTTGCTTCAATCTAAAACAAAGTGGCGGGGTGTTCTATACTTGTTCCTATAATTATCCTATTTGGTTGGAAACAATAAAACATAACATCATAGCTGAAAATTAAGGACTTACATATCTTTATTCATTTTAGTTGAATATGGCATCTCAAAAGAAGAAAATACTGGTGACTGGTGGAACTGGTCTTGTTGGCATGGCAATAAGGAATGTTGTGGAGAAAGAAGATAGCCGACCTGATGAGGAATGGGTGTTTATTTCATCAAAAGATGGAGACTTGATGTAAGTGATGAATTTTTTCCTGACATTGTGTTTGTTGGTAAAATTATCATCACATACATTGTCATATCTATTCCCACGTGACAGCACATAACCAAACACACATGTATGTTAATATATACTAAATCATGAATATTGCTCTCCAGTGATTTTGAGTCTACCAAAGCAATATTTGAAAAGCACCAACCAACACATGTCATTCATCTGGCTGCCTTAGTTGGAGGGCTTTTTAAGAATCTGAAATACAATTTAGACTTCTGGGTAAGTTAGATGTTGTATTTTATAAAACAACTACTAAGAATCTTGCTTTCTGGTTGGCTGAGGTGCGTGCTTTATAAGAGCACAAGGGACACACGTTTGCTTCTTTGTATTTTATAAAAGGAATAACAAACTTGCTCCCTGTACTGCATGCAGTTATATAACATATATGTAGCAGAACACTCAAGAAGTGTTGAAGCAAAAGTCATAGCTGAGTGCTTCAGCACTTCTCTTGTGTTCTGCCCATACCCATGTGCTTTGTAACTGCACACAGCATGCAC
>JAAAQI020015681.1:0-19764 GCA_011800005.2 Stichodactyla mertensii | reverse complement strand
TATCTACCCATAATTCTTGTCGGTCTCAGCTTTCTAGGTTTTAAAGTGACAAACTTAATTGAAATAAGTATATACAATGATGATGACAAAGATGATTGCCATGATAATGTTGGTGATGATGATGATGGGTCATGAAGATATATATGATAATGATGATGACAAAGATGATGTCAATAATGGTAACGATAATAATGATCATGGATATGGTAATTAGATCACTATATACAATGATAATGATGATGACAAAGATGATGGTGGTGATGGTGATGATAATGGGTGATGATGATGATGGTGGTGATGATGATGATGATGGGTCATAAAGATGTTGATGTTGATAATAATGGTTGTGGTTATGGTCAATACATAAATATGATGATGATGATGATAGTGATGACAAAAATAACTCCATTTATGATGCAATGATTATGATAATTGCAATCCTACCTTGGCTTTGCACCTCAATGTCTTTTTGGCACCCCCCACAACATGCATAGCAAACTCTACTTCTTCCACTGCCGAGAACGATGGCATGTATGACACCTGACAAACAAGGTTAGTGTATGCCTCCACCACACCTACGCAAGTAAAACAATATCAAAAATTAAAAGATCTCACTGAATGAGGAGCTTAAGGTCTGATGTTGCGGAGTCACATGACCACTCCACAGACCCTCTCTCACTGGATTGCAAGGTTGGTCAAACTTGTGTTATCATTTCTGTACCATGGCAGTGACACACGCCATAATTCATAAAGACTGTCATACAAGATCTACTCCAGTATATTGGCTACATTTATACATGAACATGGATGATAAATGAAGTTGAAATCTAGATGGCTTACCTTGATTTGGTTTAATGAAGAAAGGGGCTCCAGGTCGAGTTGATTCCCACCTGAATTCAGCTGGATAGTTCCTCTTGTTGTACATGGTTATTGATCCTTGCAGGCCTAATAAGGTTGACATAAGGATTATTATTTATAAACATTACCTAGACTGTCATAATCATCATCATCACACTGTCACCATCATCACTTCACCTTCATCACTATCACCATCACCATCATTGCCACCATCAACATCATTATCATCACCACCATCACCAGTGTCATCACCATCATGTCATCACTGTCATCACCATCACCACCATCATCACTTTCAGCACCATCATTACTGTCATTTCTGTCACCACCATCACTGTCATCACCATCACCACTGTCATCACCACCATCATTACTGTCATCACCATCACCACTGTCATCACCACCATCATTACTGTCATCACCATCACCACTGTCATCACCATCACCACTGTCATCATCACCATCACCACCATCATAAGAGGTTACTAACCTGATTCACTCAACATTCCTAGACAAGGTTTAAGAGTGGTTTCTTCACTGCTTATCTCCAGATCAACAGGAACAACTTCCGCTGATACAATGATATGCTGATAATGATGACCATTGATGGCATAGTTTACACTCCTGTATAGACAAAAAATTAGTAACAAATTTAATGGTGTTGAATGAATAAAAAATGAATGGATGGATGAATAACTGAATGGGTGAATGGATGAATAGATGAATAGATGAATGGATGGGTGAAGGAAGGAAGGAAGGAAGGAAGGATGGAATGGACAGATGGATGAATGGATGAGATGAAAGGATGGACACATAAAGAAAGGAAGGAATGGATGTATGGATGAATGAACGACATGCTATTATATATTTTGTACCTCTCAAAGTGTCCTTTGGAATTTGATTCAAACATGAGAGTAAGCTTAGCCAGAGAACGTGGGGGAACAACTTGGGACAAAGGTGATGTCTGCCTCAACTCACGACTGTCAATCTATGAAAAAAAAAAGCAAAAGTATCGACAAGAGGTCTGTGGAAATATGCTATGGAAATTTAAAAAATTCACAACAACCTTATCATTTAGTGTATCAAATTTTCATGGCCAAAATGGGGTATGTATCTTTCTCTATGTATGATATACATGTAAACACACAATTATCTATGTTCTTACCCTGGCCACAATGTGAATATAGCTATCCAGGTTATTGACAATCATCAGGTCTTTGCTACTGACTGAATGAAGACATACTTGACCAAAATCAATCAGAGATGGACCTAGTAAAAAGGAAGGGGAGGGGTGGGTCAGATTATTAATCAATCACTTGACTCTGAAGATGACATCTGATCAGGTTATCAAAATCTCACCAACAACAGTCTTTCTGAAGACTACTCTCAAATGGAGATCACACTCTACACTCACCATTCTGATTGTTTACTTAATAAAAATATAAAGATGGAATAAAGAAAACATGCTAGGCTAAAGTTGTATAGAATAGGAATTGTGAGTGCAGACCAGAATACAAATGACCAATGCTTTTGCTAAAGATGAGCTTACCAATGTCAAGTTGTTTGAGTTCCTGTGGTGCCAGTTTTTTTGAACAATCTGCTTTCTCCCTATCCGTCATTGGAACAGCATTCAAGCCATCACTTATCTAAAATCACAGAATAATACCAACAACAAAATTGAACACTTGTAATTGGTGAAAATCCAAATCACAAAAATCAAATATTATTTTCTTTCCAAAAAAGTGAATGAATGAAATATGCATGGGATATTTGCACAGGAAACATTTTTCATTTTCAAAATTGGGAACAAATTGGGAACTCAAAATGCTTTTTAGGACATAGAAAACTATGTCCTAATACTGGGTTTGATAGCATTTTCCCATTTTGTTCCTATTTTGTGAAGTGAAAATATTTTCCCGTGTTACACAGTCATGCACAATGCAAACACCATTCTATATGCAAACGTGAGTGGAAGCATGAGAAGATAACACCATTGTCCCATTTTTAATTTTAAATGACTTCCTATTCTCACCAGCTACTCCATTCAGAAGCCTCTAATCCTAGGTAAAGTGTCTCCAATTTACAGCCTGCAGGAATGGATGACATCACTGGATTGGGCCCCACCCACCTCCCTGCAGTGACGTTCTCCAGCACACTACAGGAGCTTCCAGCTCCTGACTGCCTCCTCGCTATTCTTCCTGTCACTTAACTTCACCCTGGAGGCATTATGTGCAGGGTCCCCAGTGAGAATATATTACTGCTTGCTGGTTTGTTTGTGTATTTGTTGCATTTATTCAGAAAAACTAAGTTACTTACTGGTTTTGTAAGTGAGAGTGATTTATCAGCTGACAGGGACTTGGAGCTCAGTAGTCTGACATCCTTGTTTACTGGTGATGGAGCTAGCAAGAACAACAGAAAATGTTATTGACAATAAACTAATTTACTACAAAAAAATTTGGCATTGGGAATGGAATGATTGGATGGATGGAGAGAATAAATGATGAGATATGAATGATCGCAAGAGGATGAATAGTGAAAGAATGATGGATAGATGGGTGGATGAATAGGTAGATAGATGGATGGACAGATGGATGGACTGACAGATGAACAGATGGATGGATGGTTGGGTGGGTGGATGAATGAATGGATGGATGATTAATGGAGGAAAGGAAGGAATGAAGGAATGAAGGATGGTGGATGGATGGACAGACGGATGGATGGATAGACGGATGGATGGATGAATGGGTGGGTGGATGAATGGATGGATGGATGATTAATGGAGGAAAGGAAGGAATGAAGGAATGAAGGATTGGTGGATATTAGTTCTGTCAGTGAGACTATAATGGAATCCCATAATCATTTACTATACACACACACCTTTTGCAGGTGGTACAATTTCCCTGGCAGACAGTTTTGGTGGTTTCAGTCCTTTGCCTGATTGAATTCCAACATCCAAGTTATTATTTAGAGCTTCAAACTCCCTATAGCAAAGGAAAAAAAAAGGAAAGAAAAAGAAGAGAGTGAAAATGAAAATGGATCATAAGTCTTGTTTAACTTTGCATGAAGGTGAATAACTATTATTTTTACATGGCAAGCCAGTCCAAATGAAAATGAATGAGAAAAGAATGAGGCCAATACCTCTTGTAGTCTATCTTACAATATCTCCCCATCTGGACAGAACAAGCTTGGTCAATAAATGGTTTATTATAGGTATGGGAAATAAAATTATTGCAATTTTTGTCAAGAGGTCTGGGATGGAAATGAAACAATTTGATTGATTGCTAGGAGGTCCAGATTTTTTCATTCAGACTTCTATGGCAAAAATTATGATAATTTTGTTTGCCACACCTATAATAAACCATTTACTGGCCAAGCTTGTTCTGTCCAGATGGGGAGATATTGGTCTCGTTCATTTTTTCTTGTGTATGGACCTCACCTACATGCTCAGTCTATACAAAAATGAAAAAAAAAACTCAACCAATATTCCCCTATCTGGACCTCACACTTCATCAATAACTCCTATCTGAAACTAAAGCATAAACCTTTTTACTTTCTAGAGATTTTTCCTTAAATTTACTTTTGCTGGTACCTCTTTTTTTGGTCAACCTTTCTTTTGGTTCGCAAGTCATCTATATAGTCCAGATATTGCTGTTTGTGTTCTTCTCTTTGTTTTTCTTCTTCATCGGTGTAAGCGTAGTCAGGATCTATGTATGTATATCTCTCAGTGCCAGTGAACAAGGTTCTGAAACAAATATTATAAATAATTTTTATCAAATAATCCAGGCATTGTTTCCTTCACTACATTGTTCTTTCTAGTATTCCAGCTCTCCATTAATTTTATTGATCAGTTACGTATTCATCCACCATCCTTTATCACAGTGGTTTGTTCATCCAAAGATCCATTCATTCATCTTTCTATCTTTTTATTCAATATTGTTAATCCGTCCTTTCATTTATTCATTCAATCATCTGTTTGTTTATTCATTTATCCATCAAGCATGTCTTTATTTATCCATCCATCCATTCATCTGTCCATCCATCCATCGACCATCCATCCATCCATCCATCCATTTATCCATCCATCCATCCATTCACCCATCCATCCATCTTCCCATTCATCTACCAACCTACTCATCCATCCATCCATCAAACATCCTCTCATTCCATCCCTCCCTCCCTCCATCCATTCCTCCATCTATCAATCCATCCATCCATCCATCCACATTATAGTAATTACTAATACTCACAGTTCCTCAATTTCCCTTTCAAATTCCTAGTTCTACATACTTGATTTTCTCCTTTCTGTTGGCAGGTCTTATACTGGTAGCTCTGTCATCAGGGCGTGCTATGCCTGTATCTGTCACAGTTATTTCTAAATTCTTCTTTATGTTGGCACTCAAAGCTCCTGCTCCATGTAGCTGAATATTGGTAGTATGAATTGTTGTTACCCTAATATAGCAGAAGACACAATATATTGTAATTATTATGATTAATACACAAAATTGTTGTCAGACTTTAAAAATAAGAAATGTAAAAGCAGAAGCTGAACAAAGTTATGTTAAAAAGATTATGCAATTAATTTTAGAAGTCAATTCTCAAACAAACAACTTTTTGTATCATAGAACATGTCAGCCACTCTTAATCTTATGGGAACCACCAACAAAGAAGAATCTATTAAACAGCCAAAGCTGCTCCAAGGTACAAAAACTTTGAAGTTCAAAAAGGTGACAAAATTTGCTACTCAATTTCTATACACTAAAATAAATCATACTTGTCTACCACATTAATGCTCATTTCCGTAGTTTCCCACAATTCTTTAGGATTTGCATGCATAAGTGAGGTCAGGGTAAAAACATTGAAAACTGATTGTGGTTTTCATGAAATTCATGTACTGTCTAAACAAGAACAAGAAAAGCTCTGTTATTCAGATGTCAGCTATTTGGTAAAACCATTTACATCCTTTCACATTTTAATCCACATTCGACAAAATGCTGTTTGTTTTCTGTTTAAATTTCCATAGTCTCCTTCATATACTTTGCCCCTAACCAGACCCTGACCTCATTTGCACATGCTAAATCAAGGAGAATTATGGGTAACTCCAGGAAGGTCCGTTACACTTACACAAAACATCATATGATGCAGCTGCACAGTGTGGCTATAAAAGTCTTAAGTGTCCCACTAATACTACAGCTCTAATACTAATCTGCTCTAACGTTTCAGAAAGGCTTATAAATACCTCATTGCTGTTGGATCAGTGACATCCATTGAAAAGTTCTCAACCACACTTCCCAGCACATCAACTTTTAAGGTCGGCTTAAACTTTCCAATCTGGTTCGGTTGGAAGGAGAGCACAACCTCTGCAGACTTCCCAGCCTTGATGCTTCCTTGTGTAGGCTGAGTTTGAAAGTGTGCTATTCTCTGAATGGAAAATGAGACTGGGAGGTTTTCGGAATCATTGTTGAGAAGACAGAGTGCATCTATCTGTTCATCAACTGTACACTGACCAAAGTTAAAAACAGGGTGGGGTGATACAGACAAGAGAACTGGTAATGCTGTGCCAACAACCGCTACTTCTACTCTTTGACCTGAAAAATCAAGGAGGAAAGAAAAAAAGAATGAATGAATGAATGAACAGCAAAAAAAAATAGAATGAGAGAGAAATGGAAAAATGAATGAATGACCATTTGACCCACCCACTTACTCAATGAGACAATGGAAGCAAGAATATGGGAATGGAAAAATGAACAAATTAATGTTTAGAGAACTGAAATAGCAAGTGAAAAAATGAAATATTAAGGGATAAATTTAGGAATCATGAATGACCATGTGAATAATTAATCACTAGAATGATATAAGATTAGTATTGCTAATAGCTAACCTCCAACCCCATTTTGCCCACTTGTCTCCACAGCGGCAGTACTAATACTTCCAACAGTCTCAATGTGCATAAACAGTGCAAAGTCTCTTCTCGGTGGAGGCTGATCCAACATTTTCCAGCCTTTACTGGAACGTGTGAATCTGGGACTGAAACAGAAATGAATCACTTTCTTCTCTCCGGGTCCCAGGACTCCTTGACTGGGCAAAGCTGTTACAAGGCTTGTGAGGTCATTGGTGGTTCCCAGCTCATCTTGGATTGCCTGTGTGGCCAACACTGCTGAAGTTGTCTTTGTCAAATCAACACCCTATTGAGCAACCAATCATAATTGGCCTGTGAATGCCTGTTGTTCTAAGGTTTTTCATTCCACACTGTAATTTTAAACCATTATCTATAGAATAGTCATTGATTCTTTGGCTGTCTCTGATTTAGCATTAATCAACTAACCAGCAGACCAATTCCCCTTCGGCATTATTTGTTTCCCATTACAGGTCACACATTATTCCCTTGGGTATTGCTTCTTTGTCTTTTGGTAGCACTTTTTTAAGATAAACATTAATGTGGATGAGCCTCAAACAAAGAATTGTATTCTCAAAGAATTGACATGTGGTCTGAAATGGGAAAAAATCACACCCAAGTGGATTTGGTCTACTGCTCTAGACACCTTACAAAATCCTCCCCATTGGTAAAGTGCACTATGTTTTTTAAAGGCCCATTTACATGGGTGATTTTTCCTGCAATTCTAGATTGAGTCACCTGTAATCAAAAATCATGCGTGTGAACATGAATGGTGATTTGAGTGTGAATTGCCCCAAAATCATACTTACTTCAAATATCTTCAAAACAACAGTGATTCATCAGCAACATGAATTTAGAAAATTGCCCTACAATCATTGGTACTTTACACATGCAATTTTGCATTGCAGCAAAAATCTTAGTGTTCGACCTTACGGAAAAAATCTCCAGTGTAATTAAATGTGGCTTTACAAAATCAACACCCCACACAATCTTTACTTTGATAGAAAAACTAGAAAGGTGATAATTGTTGATTTTTTTGTTGTTTAATTTTAACTCACCACTTCCTGTCCTTCACCACCTTCCTCAAGAATTGCCACAAAGTTGGCAACAGCAGGACTGTCGTTGTGGATCAGAAAAGACTTGATTGTGTCTGTACCATAATATGCACAGCCGAAATTGATACAATCAACTTTCTGTGTACCATTGAATGTCAGCAGTTGCATTGATCTTTCAACTACTTGGCCAAATACTTCTAGTGATGCTGAGGATTGGCCTTCAATCTTGACTCTAAGCAAAAACAATGAAATGAAATCAGATGTGCTACATTCATGAACCATTGTCTTATGAGAGTAAAATGAGGTTAATAAGATATTTATTTTAGGCAAGCCAAATACAAAAGATAAGGTTGGTGGTCTGTATCGTAAGTTATGGACTGCAAATTGGCCAATGAGAGCACATGAAATTATACTTTGCCATATAATAAATGTAACTTACTGAGCAAGTTCGTGAAATGGTCCCACAGTACTAGCTATAAATTCAGCCTGTATTAATAATAATTAATAACTCATTATCTTTGTCAGTGATGTCAATATCACCTTTATCAACATCATTGTTCATCATAATCATCATCATAACCATCACTGTCATCTCCATCACTATCATTAGTCATCATCAAAGTAATTGTTAATTACTGATATTACCTTGATTATTTGACTGTGTCCTGGGTTGACAACACCAGATGTCGGCATGATAGTAATTGGTTTGTTTCCAGTATATTTGATCTTAAATTCCCCAGGTATGCTGCCTTCATTAAAGATAGCTACTTGACATGAAAGGACTCTGCCATCAGCCACAACTACACCAAAATCTGCTGGTCCACTTAGTTCCAGCTGTGAGAATGGTGCATAACTAAAGAAAATCAGCATTCAATCCAAGAACATGTTAACCAACAACTTATTGATTGCTAGCTATGGATATTTTCTAGTACTACACAATATACCCTCCTCAGACCCTCTTCAACCCTTGGAAATTCCAATCCCCCTCCATGGGGGAGGTATGGATATTTTCTGGTACTACACAATATGCCCTCCTCAGACCCTCCCCACCCCTTGGAAATTCCAATCCCCCTGCATGGGGGAGGTATGGATATTTTCTGGTACTACACAATATACCCTCCTCAGACCCTCCCCACCCCTTGGAAATTGCAATTCCCCTCCATCATATATACCATATGTTCACCAGTATAAACTGTTGTGCATGATGTTGGTGATGATTAGTCACATAAATACATTAGAACTTGTTTCTACCTCTGTGACATTACTGGCAATATCATACAAAACAGCTACATGGTTGTACACACAGTGTGATTTCCCAGTTTCAAGCAACATTGCAGGGAACATTGTATCATGTGTCCAAGTCTTAAAAACCTATCATATACTCACGCTACGAGAGGAACCTCTATGACATCATTATCCACTGTAAGTATAACCCTGTCTTGTGAGTCTTCATTTGCAGTTGTGTAGTACTCAACCAATGCTGACACTTCTAAGCCTGGTGCAATAGCATTGTCTGGATTATTTGCTTTGAGTTTAAATTTCTGACAACAAACAAAGAAATAGAAGTCAAATAACAAATAAATTGAAAATCTTAGCTATAAAGGTTTTACACAATCATGTGACAGCAGCCATGAATGGCAGAAATAAAATCACTTTACATGAGAAAGAATGCAATCCCTTAGTGGAAAGAGATTCTATTGTTCTCCCATCATGGCTGCTGTCATGTGGTCATGCAGAACCTCCATAGAATAGTCTTTGGGAAGCACAGGTGGCGTAGCAGTAAGAGCATTTGCCTCTCACCAACGCGACCCAGGTTCGAGCCACACTGTGCTCAGTGTCGTATGTGAGTAAAGTTGTTTGTTGGTTCTCTCCTGTGCTTTGAGGGTTTTTCTCCAGGTTATCCGGTTTTCCTCCCTCCGTAAAAATCAACTTCTAAATTCCATTCGGAAATCAGTGGAAGAAGAGCCACTCTGTGGAATCCACTGCAAATTCCTATTTATTTATTTATTTTATTTATTTGTCTGATTGTGATGTGACATGTAATGTCCAAGCATTTCTATTGGATGTGCAGTGATTTCTCATGTTTGCTCAACAGACGTCATCAATTCTGTACACTACAGATGGTCTAAACTTTGAAATTTGATGATCAAAACACTGAAGTTTGGCAGCAAAAACTTTAAAGTTTAATGGTGCAACAGAACATGTTTTTGTCATCACTGTTCAGGGGTAGATGCAACCAATGGCAGTTAATGGGTCAAAATGCCCAGGGGATATCAGAAAAGGGTGGGATGCCCATCGTACCTTTTAGGGATCAAAATCAGCAATCTGGTACCTATTAAGCTGTTGCAAATTTTATTGGACTACCAGAGACTAAGCTGGTACCTTTTAGGGGCAAAATGCAATAAGCTGTAACCTGAATATTTCAGGATGTCTCTAATATAAGGATTGGCTCACCAAGGAAACTCTACTTATTCTAATGGAGTTAATTTAGGAAGAATAGTCTAGACATGAACCTTATGTAATAAGTATATCCACACGTCAATCAATCGTTGTATCTAATGATCTTCAACTGTACACATATCTCTACAACAATTGTAAAAACTACCAATCGATAAAACGAAGTGTTTTCGCGTAGATATAACGTATTTTCTTTGATAAAGTAAAGAGTTATTGAGATAATACACTAATGCTAGGAACGGTAAGCTACTCAATTAGTACTCACGCTGGTTGATGGTCCATGGAAACGAATATTTCTGGAGTTTTTGCTCAAATTCTGCACGGTTAAAGTCATTTGATGAAGCACTTCGGTCTCTGCATCGAAGAATTCAACCACTGGAGGAACAATTCGTACTCCAGCGACAGTGCCCTCCATGTTTTCTTCTATTTATTGCTTTATATATTGATAAACATGGCCAAAATTTCCTACAAAAATAAAAATTTCGTTACATCTGTTCAGAAATCGCCGCCATCTTGGTTTTTGGTTGTGCTACATCCCCCGTTGCATAGCAACAGTAGTCGAAGCTCGTTCGATAAAACGAGTCTTGTGATTGGTTAGATTTTGTTCCAATCAAAATGTTCGTTATTTCCTGGTCGCACTTTCTTTCCATTTCGAAACAAGAATTAGAAATACAGAGAAAAAAAAGAGATTAATGAATAAAAACAAGACATACAAGATACTATGGCAAGTATCAACAGCAACACTACAAATTTACGACATCTGATGGCTGCTGATAACGTCTTTCTTTTGTCTTCTTTTAAATTTTTGGGTTCAAATTTCCAAAAGAACAAAATACATTTGAATATTATGCAACAACATGACATTTATAAGTATATTCTTGAGCCAAGGAGGCAAGATGTGTTTTTAATAATTTTTGACGTGAATAAAATAACAAAAGCCCACATTTCCAAAACCTGTCCGCTAGTTCAACGTAAGTAAAATGTTTAATACTGATATCAAAGATGAAAGCGATCATGAAAGACAAAAAAGCGAGAATATATGGCACTTCTTGAAGCTAATAGCCAATGGACATTTATAATATTAACAGCAGAAGCAGCGACGGAAGACGCGCCCTTCATTCAAAACAAAAACATGGAATTAATTTTTTCTTGAGAGGCCCGGAAAACATTATTCCGCTTCGAGGAAAAACGTATCTATAACTGAAAATCAACTTTTATTGTCATTGGAGAATGATTTATAGTAGGTCTTTGCAAGACAAAGGAAAGAGCAAGTCGAAACCACGTGGAAAGACCAACCACCTGTTGAATCTTGTGACGTGGAGTGAATAAATTGATAGAACAGTCAGCTGGCTCTACAGCCAAAAACATTTGAATCAGCTAGACAAAAAAACAAAACAACGCCGAAGGACTTTTCAGACGTTGTCAAGGTAAGCAAAAAGCCTTCTTATCGACATAAGAAATAGCATATTTCTGGCCATCAGTTTCTTTTTTGAGAATGAAACTTGGGATAAACAGATAAAGAGAAGTGACAAAGGTACTAGCGTTACCGAGTTCCTTGTAACACACCTCAACTGCATCGTATCGTTCTGTTGATAACTTGAGTCTAATAGCCTTGAAAAATGAAAATTCTTGGGAAAAAAGTTACTTTTTCTCTTTGGAAAAGATTCGATAGCTTTATTTTCGTTGTGAATTTTCTGAGTGATAAGTCAGCGATAGTTTCCGGTAGTAGAAATGAAAACTTGAATTGAAAAACGAAACGAGATACGCAGAAACTCGACAGGTTGTTTCTGCCGAAAGAGTAGCAAATTTTGAATTTTAAAAGCATTTTTAATTACAAGTATTTGATATTGTAGTGTCTTACTATTTTTTGGGATTTTTCATTGCGTGCAAGGTAAACTTTGTGAATAAATTTCACGACGAATGATCAGCCAACATTCACAGTTCGCTACACGTTTGCACAACGCGCGAAAGCACGGGTTTTGCATTCTATCCATGTGGGGTTTTCGTTCTCATGTTACACATCAAAAACTGCAAAAATATAATATACATCTATCAAAATATATCCAAAGGTAAACAATCTAGTACTGGAAGGTATGTACAAGGTTTTTGTTTTGTTTAATTTGGCTTTGTTTGTTTGCGTGATGCCTGCATAGGAAAAATTCATCAATGTGAAAATTAGAGAAAAACTAGTCTCGCGAAAACAGAATGTTTATCGCTCTCAAAATAGATCTTATTCAGAAATATGGCTATGTCAAATGTCTATCTAGAACCTACAACACCCTTTATGTATAGTTTATTGCCATTCTTGACAAGAATACGAACAGATCACTTAAGGGCAATCATCGTGTTTAAGAACTGTCAAAATCTATCGCTAAATCAAAAATTGCGTGTATTTTTACTAAAAACCCCCACTCGTTCTTATAATCGATCCGCTCATTGAGCTGTCAGCACTTGGAGTGAGTAATCTTCAGATTATTGACTGAACAGCTTACTAGTAGCGCGTTCGGGTCTCGATTCTCCAAATTTTAAGTCGAGTTTGAGTGCACTTTGTTTTTTCGAAATTCTCATGCAATCATTTTCGTTAAAAACGTCCCCGTCCAACTACTTTGTGTTCAACGCTGATAAAAACATCCAATCTTAGAGGTTTAAGAATTTCAAAAATGTTTCTCGTTTAGTTACTGGTGAGTTATATTGTGCTTACTTATTTGACTATCGCTGTCAATTAAGTTTTGAAGACGTGTTGTGGACACGTTTTAGGAGAGGTTAGTTCACACGCCACTCGAGCGTGTTACAAATATTGCGGTCCCTAACCTATAAACAACGTTTCAATGTCAAAACTATCGAAAATATAAAGAGTATTATGTTTTATTTCTAGTAAACAAGTATAGTATAGACGTATGCCTTAAAAGGAAGTTCAATTTTAAGATTAAAAGAAAACCTGGAGCTTGCGAAAAAGTTTGAAAACAAGTTCAGAAAACAAGTGAGTGAAAACCTTGAATGTTGTCTTTAAACCTCGAAGATAAAAACGCGGGATAACTTTAGGTCAAGCATGGAACTATAAGGTCCACAACAAAGGACTTTCTTTCTAAGTACTTTCATTTAACAGGTGGAAAAGCAAGCCGTTACACAGAATGCGTTATTACAAAACTAACGACCAACACACGTGTTAATGAGTATCAATTAACGAATTTGATTATAACTATTGGCGCGTTCCTAAAATCGGTGCGAAATTATTTGTATAGAAGTAACGTTGTACAAACTTTGTGACCAACAGGTGGTTTATTTTTTCCTTTGGAAATAGAGTAACGGCATTAGAGAAATAGATGAACGACAACAGGGACAGAAGGATGAAAGAATACTATGTAAGTAAAATTTAAATAATGTTTTAATCATTAGGATTAAGATGTTTTTGTTTTATCTATCCAAACTAACAGTTCACTGTATCTTCATATTTATACACTACAAATACAGTAATATATTATCCAAATTATAATTGAATTATCATTTGAATGAGGAAGCTAGATTTATCATCACATAATAATATTTTCATCCTATTCAGGGGTAACAGGAAAATTCAGAGAAAAACTAAAGCACTCTTGACCAAAACACTCACATAATTTTGGATACCCTTCCCCCTTTGAGGGACATAAAACATGGTGACACTCCCCCCCATTTGCACTGACCCCTCTCCCTGCTAATTAACAATAAGTCCCTAAAATAATCCTTAAAATACTAATGAATTACATGGTCAAAATTTCTGCTTTTTTCAGTTTGAAGACATGGAAGCCATGTCCCAGACAGCAAGAGAGGTGTGGCTAGCAGAACAGTGTTCAACCTTTGAGTCAGAGCTGCATAAGATGGCAGAGTTGTCGGAGAAAGAGAGGCTGATTGAAGAACTTTATAAGAAACTGAAGCAAGTGACTCGAAGATGGCAGTCGTGGAACCACAGGTCCTTTGGTGGTGTAACATCTAGAGGGTAAAGTAACACAGGAGCTAATCCAGGATTGTTTTTAGGGGAGGGTGCACTGATAGTATTTTGTGAGTGAAAAGAACACGATAGCAGTCCAGAAGGGGACTTTGCTATCTTTGGGGGTGTACACCATAGTATTTGTGAGTGAAAGAGGCAGTGAAAGTGGCACAATAGGAGTCAGACATAAGGGGAATTCCCTGTCTTTAGTGGGGTGTACACCCCCCACACCAATATATTTGACAAAAGCTTAAAATTGTTGAACTCTAAAATCATTAAGATTTGTTATGCTCCCAAGTCTTCCTGAGTTTGACCCCCCCCCCTTTTTTTCCTTTTCTGTCTTAGATACGTAATGGAACTTCATTCATGGGAGCAAAATATAAAGTCAAGAGGACTTCTTTTTCAAAAACTGCAGACCACAACTACGTCACCGGACACAGACGTTTTGGGAAAATTTGAAGACTGGTGTCAAAAGTATGCAGATCTTCTAGAGCATTTCACAAAGGGAGTTTACGAACCACTGAGAGATTTCTTTCTTAATGAGAAAATGACTGGAACAATGAAGGGTGTTCCTATGGAACTTGACAAAGTCTTAAAGAACTGGAAGGAATTGTTGTCTGCTGGTGTAATTAATGAAAAATTGTTTTCAAATAACAGTGGAGAAAAGGTGTATCCAGTGGCTATAAGGAATAGGTGTCATGATTTTGATTTGATTCTGCGATTAATCCCTGATTTATCAGAGAAAGCATATGAGGCATTAAGGCTTGCACGTCGCTGGCGCCTTATTTACAGATCCTCTGCTTTACCTCGGAGAGAAGACACTTATGTAGTCCCAAAGGACCTGGAGAGGATACGAAGACGCAGCAGAAACAAAGTTCTACAAAGAGTTAAAACTCTAGAAATGGAGCTACAACAATCACAAGCTTATCATAAATCATTAGTTGCGGATCTTGAAGAGTCCAATGCCAGGTGCACAGCAATTGAGAAAGAGCTGAGTAACTATCGACAGCAGTGTAACCAGCTTGAAAATGAACTTGACAGTGTTAAAAAGAGGTGTGAAAATCTGAAGCAAAAACTTGATGCAGCGAAAAAAGAAAATGAGACTTCCAACGCTGCAATAGAGAGTTCAGCTGAATACATCAAAGTCTTACAAAAGGAGCTGAATGGATCAAAAATGAAGTACTGTGTGCAAAAAATTAAGTTCATTAATGCCAAGCGTCATTACTCCCAGTTGATGAAAGAACTAGAAACAACAAGAGAGAATTTAAATTGTCTACAAAGTGAACTTGTATCAAGTAAGAAAAAATGTGAAGCCCTTAAAACACAACTTGATAATGCAAAAAAGAATGTTTTTACACAAAGCAACATGCTAGATGTACTACAGAATCAGTGTTTTACATTGAGAGAAGAACTAGAAGGAGCAAGGGCTAAGTTTAATGAGCTTAGCTGTGAGTTGGGGAAGTCCCAAGATAAGTGTGAATCACTCACAAAGGAATTAGAACTTGTAAAGGACCGGTGTCTTAACTTGAATACAGAATTAAGAAGAGCAAAGACCAGAGAGGAACTACTTATCAAGCAAAATGAACAGCTTAGAGCTTTCTGTCAAGGTAATTAAGTTTGAATATATGAATGAGTTCAATAAAGAAAAGACAACTGAAGGAATAAACTGAATGAAAGAAAGAATGCATGCATGATAATAGGTGAAAAATTTAAAAATTAGTTGGATAGATGGATGGAAGGAAGGATGAATGAATGAATGGAGGTATCAAGTCATAATAAGGCTTTTTATCAAGAAAAGTTTGCCAAAAATAAATGAATGAATGAATGAATGAATGAATGAGAGGATGAAGATAAGGTAGTGAATGGATGGATAGATGGATGAATAGGCAAATGGGTCAAAGCGTGAGTGGAATGATCAGTTGGTGGATAGATGGATTAAATAATAATTGACTTAGCACATAATTAACTCATCAAATGTCCTAATATCCAACAGATAAAGGATTAGAACCTACATTCCTGACATGTGGGAAAAATACACTAAATAAACCAGAGACAGGTAAGACAACAATGCATGAGCAATCAATAATTTTTTAAAAGAGGTTCCACAAAAGGACAAAGCAAGTACTGGTAAAATCTATCATCAGAATAATCAATTGTTCTTATTTGATGCTTTAAAGATTCTTCATGCTGAACACATCAAAGGCAAATTGTTGCACCTGAAGAATCTTTACTTAGAATACAAGTGCAAGAGAATTGATTAAGATATGAATACAGAAATGACAGATGATGGATGATGTCTGGAATATGTTCTACATTGCATCCCCAGCAGAGTGGCATCAGAAATACACTACATCAAGAGATAATGAAACTCTAAAAGGCTATGGAAAATAGGGAACAGTTGAAACAAGCAAAGCAGATTCAATCCAAGATGAAATTGCTAAATAAATTCAAATCAGCCAGACTTGTTAATACTATAGAATTTAGATAAACTGTAAGGCATTTCTATAGGTGTATATACCAAATCGAAAAAAGTGCTGTCGGGTTCAAAAGGTTAAATCATCGAAGGTAAGACTGAAAGAGGATTCTGGGTAAATAGTTCATAAGGCCCATAATATGTATTGAGCATTACACTGTAATTTTCAAAAATTGTTTTCTTTGAGAATTCAAAGCAATGCTTGAGAGTTGCAACAATATCCTATGCATAAAATAGTAAATATGGGCCTTATTGAGTGCTTACCCATTATTCCTTTTGGTCTCACCTTCAATGATTCAACCTTTTGAACCTGACAACATTTTTTCAATTTGGTGTATTCTATAAATATACAGGTACAATAAGTACCTAGTTGACAAATTCTAGCCTTCATAGCGCTGCACAAAAAAGATTTTATACAATGTAGGAAATGACCAGGAACTTGAATCCCATCTTTCCACTTTCTTTCACATTCCTAGTAATTCTAAGTGAATAAAATACACACAGTCTAGAAGATTTATGATTAAAATAATCATCAAAGATGATGTAATTTTGTTTAAAAAAGTTCTATTTAACCTTCCTGACAAATTAGGAAAATTTGTATTAAACCCTAACACTTGTTGTTTTATTACCCAGTAATGTAAAACATTAGTTAGCTAAAATTTAAAAAATCAAACGATTAAGACAAACCAAATGTTACAATTAGCTTAAGTTATTTGCTTATTAAAAAAAAATACTGATAATTATAATAATGCAATAACATGAAGCACGCTTTGCTATAAGCTTTCAATATTTACAGTATATAGTTGTTATTAAAAGGAAAAACTCTTTTTGGTTAGTCAGGACTTCATCATATTATTACTAACCAGTAATTTGTAAAACATCTATGCCTTCGCACATTAGGACAACAGTTCTTTCCCAACTTTGCTCAAATGACCACAACAGTGGCAGATCCAGGGGTGGTGATGGGGTTGGCTAGTCACCCCCCCCTCCACAACCATCCCCACCCCCACTTTTACACAAATAAAAAATGAGTTTTATAATTGAAAACATTTATCTGGATAAACTTTCACTTGGGTTACTTGAACTTCTCAAATTAAATCCCATCATTTTTATCCTGCCTTTTATGGTTTTTTTGTGTTTTTTTGCAGCAGGTACCCTGTCTTCTTGACCCCAGATCACCGTCATTTGTACTGCAACAAACTGCCAGTTTGTTGTGATCATGTGCAGTAAGAACAACAGGGCTCTGGGTTAGAGAGTGAGTACCCTGTACTTTAGCATTCACCTCCCCTTTTAAAACTCCTGGATCTGCCACTTAATGTCAGATCCCCCAACCACTCCCTTTGATTCTAAACTTGTGCAACTTGATTTAACTCTGTTTAGAGGCTTGACGAAGTACGAAATGTTATGACATATCAGGGGTGGATCTAGGGTAGGGGTGCAAAGGAGGTGCAACCCCCCCAGACCCCAGTAGATGAGCTGACAAGTTTGCATTTGTGAACGTCCAGATTATAAATGGTGCATCCCCTCTTAAAACTTCCTGGATCTGCCCAGGCTGCATAGCACACCTTCCAGTTTTGCAGGTATCAGTATTACAGTCCAAACTAAGATTAAACTGTGAACACCTAAAATATGTCTGGAATGTCAGGCATCATGTTCTGACCAATCACATGCAAAAATTAATTAGAAATGAATTCATTCTCCCATGTGATTGGTCAGAGCATGATGCTTAACATTCCAGATATATTTTAGTTGTTCACAGTTTTCTTAGTATGACTGTAAGCCCAAGAGCAGGGGTAGGCATACGTTGGGCATTCGAACATTCTTGTTGTCCCCACCCTGGGGAATTGTATCTCCTGGTTTGCCCCAGGGTAGAGTATTTTAACACATCTTTACTTTTATTTTTGCAATGTGTGCTAAACATTGATACATGCATTTCACAAGCCAATGTCCTCAAGAAGTATCCTGTACACCAGGATGAGTGGATGAGGACAGCCAATCAATACACCTTCTATCATAATTCTTACCTTTCATCTACTTACTCGACCCTCTATCTATTCATCCATCCATGAATATAGTGAATTCCCATAATGGTTCTCAGAGTAGTCGGCGTCCCCAAAACCAGCTCAGTGTCCAACTCAAACAATTTGGATTAGCTTTTTATTCGATGACCACTTAAGCAATGTCTTAAATATTCAATGCAGTCTAATTTTAGACAAAAATGTGTAATAAAATGCAGAAAAATACTGACCATTCTAAATCTGCGTGTTCAAGTGATTCGCGGCAAATTTCAAACTAAAAATATGACCGACTTGTATTGTGGGTAAATAACAACAGGTAGCCCAACGATAGTCCAAGCTCTCTTTATAAATTAGTAAATGAATCTTGATACTAAGAGAGCTTTTTTTAATACTGGCATTGTGTCATTGAGACACTTCTAACAATTTTTAGTACATTAACACTGAATAGCAACCCGTACGTACATAAGTTATCAACAATTAGCAATACGTGGGCTTCCTGTGGTGTTATCCACGTGAGTATAATTAAACAAGATGGCGGCTGAATGGATGCCGATGACTGTCTTCGTGTTTTGTTATGTTTTGACTCTACGGATCTCTCACAAACTGTTATCAAAAGCAGCGGATATGGTGAGTCAATGATCTGTGTGTGTGTATGAAGGCTTTGGAGTTGAGATCGGTAAAAATTATTGAAATCGCGTGGGGTATTTGTGATGAGCTTTGACTCCATAAATATAAGCTTAGATACCGTGTCGTTTTGTTTTAGATTCTTAAAATTATGAGTCAAGTAGACTCAAAAGAAGAAGCGTCAGTTACCGAAATGAAGAAACTTATCGCAGAACAGCAACTAATCAGTGCGCAGGTATTTGAAACCAGACAAGGGACTGGTCATTAATTAGAGGGGGGCTGGTGCAAATAGGGGGAGGGCCATGATTTTTTATGCAGGCTTAAAGAGAGGGTCACAAAAAATTATGCAAGTCTCTAGGGGAGGGCCATAATTTTTTGTGCATGGAGTTTATAAATGATCCTGTCACTGGAGATAAATA
>JAAAQI020015570.1:0-16035 GCA_011800005.2 Stichodactyla mertensii | reverse complement strand
TGCATTCGAAATGTCATCGAAAGGAAGACCATTTAAATGCCGATTGGGGGTGGGAAGGTGGGTTGATACCGTAACCCGAACCAGTATAACCCACATTCTGCCAGTTATAACGCCGTAATTGCACCTTTAACACCCATTCTATGATTTGATTTTAAGGAGTTTGAACAAAGCCACTGCACATTTACAATAACTAATGTAATGAGAAATTTTTCCCGGTAATAAAAATACCTGTTCTTATCAACAGAGTAACAATGAGTTAGCCAGAGTTATCCATGTTAAATTAACTTTTATTTAGTTTGGTATTAGTAACAGTAACAGTTAAAGTCAGATGAATATTACCATAAAAACCACTCTCTCTCTCTCTCTCTCTCTCTCTCTCTCTCTCTCTCTCTCTTTCTCTTTTTAGACTATTGCTTTCAGCAGAATTATTGCTTAAGTTAGAGCCAAAGTATTATCAAAAATATTTTTTATGCAACTGACAAGTTCTAAAGCAATATAAGTATTCATTTTAGTACTCTTATCCTGTCCTGACATTGTACATTCCAATTTGCCCTATTTTATTATGACATCACAGCTTGCAATATGTTTATAAGGACAGATCATTCACAATAATAGAAATTTGAACAAAATTTGCTCTGCTAAGAAAAGTTTACTCTTAAATTGTCTGGCTTCCAAATACGTGATGTACTGATGTTTACTACACAATATTTACTGTATTTGTTGCCTGTTACCACTTTTCTACGGTCTACAAAATGCATTTAATATCGATTTTCTTTGTGTTGTTACTGTTCTGTCCCCCTCCCATGACCATGATCCTTAGCTTTCATTGTTTTGATGTTATTTGAAAAAGGGCAATTAGATGCAAAAGCTGCAGTCTTAAGTATTTACTTACTCATACTGTGGACCAATTTTTGTCCCTTTTTTCACTTAAAGGGCACATTTTTCTATTTTGAACTTAAATTTTTATCAAGTACTTACAAATGCAATACAGACATGCTTTTAATATTTTTAGTTCCTGTTTTGTCTGGAGATTCAATATTAACTTTCAAATGAATAAATTTGAACATTTAATTTGGTTTCTTAATGTCATTAACTATGACATTGAATTCAAACCTTTTTCTTTGAATTCAAATTACAGTAACTATATATACTTAGGATTGTCTAGGATAAAATGCATGTATCTTAATGAGATTAAATTGAGGTCTTGCTAACACCAAATCTTTGCATTTTTATCAATGTTATTGTATAGGTAACTTGTGAATTAGATAAATATACTTTATTTATTCTCTGTGCTTCTTTTCTCTTCTCTTTATTCTTTATTATTGAAGTTAAGATTAGCATACTCATGCATATGCGTTGGGATAATAAGCACAGATAACCGAAGTAGATTTGAGGTTTCTTTAAAACACCAAAACCACAAGTCTAATCCTTTCCTGTGTTACAGTCTTTATTCCTTGACAGTTTTCTGCATCACAGCTTACTGGAATTTTAAGAATGACAAATTTTAAAGCCTGGAATACATTTTTTAATTTGTAGTTTAGAAAAGTTATTTATAAAAATGAAAATGACTTTATAGTGACAGGGTGATGATTAAGGTTGGGTATTGATTTTAAAAGTAACACAGATATTTATTTAAGATAAATTATGAAATATTTAAGCCTGATTGGCTTAACAGATGTCCATATCTTATCACTGCTGGAAAAGTTTTTCTGAAGGTAATTCAAAAGTTGAAAGGCTTTTATTTCCACATTTTATATAGAATACAACCCATGAATGGGTTAAGGAAGAAGGATACTATACTCTAGTTGTAATACTTAGATCAAAAATAGTTCAGAATGGCAGAAAAGAAAGTTACGACATTTGGCTTAATAATTAAATTTGAATAAAAGAGCAAACAATGCTGGGAGTGAGATAAATATATATGAGAGTTAGATTTGCTTTCTTTCTTGTTTCTATTTTAGCCCCGCCAATTGAGCGTAAAATGCATACTATTCTAACTGGTAACCATGCATGGTTACTATCAGCAGTAAGAGTTTGTTTATTATTCTACATGGGCCAAAGTCAACATATAGAGAAATCTTGCTTCAGAACAGACAAAATTGATTTGTCTGGAGTATTTACTTTTCATTACATTCTCAGTGTACTACTTCAGTTTCTATTTAATTAATTTTGAGTTCGTATTCTGGTCATTTTTGAAAGCTTCTTTTAAATTTGGTTTTATTGTTTTTCAAGTAGTATCCTGGATCCTTAATGCATGGTTTAATCTCCTGTTGACTTGTTTATCTACTAGAGGTTACTTAGCAACAGTAGATTTTAATCAGAGAACAGCATTTTGTGCTAAGTTCTCATTAATTGTAAATGATTATCTCAAATATAATGTTGCAGCTTGTGACTTAACCCTTGTAGAGTATGGATATTTTCTTGGAAGCATAAAATTAAAATATTAAAGGACACTTTATTATGGTGATGGGGGAATAGCAAAATGTTTGAGCTTTGGCTACCAAACATTTCATAGTAAAAATTTTCTTGACCCCTACAACATCCAAGATCTCAGTCATACTTTCACCCTACACCTGAAACTCAATAACCCCCTACCTGACTTTATTCTCAAGACTTCTGTAATCCCCTCTTAATTTTGCCATCTCTCCACACTATATATAATGAAAGCCCCTTAATGAATTTTTTCTTGTTTCCTTCAGCTGCTGTAGAAGCTGGCATCTCACATGGATTAAAGAAGAGAGCTGGAGGACTTTTACCTGCACATGACACACAGACAGTTCTCAGCAAACTGGCCAAGTTCTCTGAGCCAGCGGCAGAACTCCTGAAGAAACTGACTGGTGAAGATGACAACGTAAAGCAAGATGGAACCATATCACCAGGTGGAGGTATATGACTGTGTATTTATTGGATTTAAATTCACGTTATAAATTAGAAATTCAGGGAGAGATCTCTAGGATCAATGCCATCAGGTTTTTTCTAGTAGGGATTGGGGGGGGGGATAAAAAGAAGTCAAGGAAAAAGGAATTATCAGGGGAGGGGGTGGAGATTTAAAATCTAGAGCTGCAAATGATGTGACCCTTTTCATAAATGGGAATAAAATATCATGACTTTCCAGGTTTGGACTAAATTTTCATGCCCCCTTTATTCAAGCATTTAATACTTCATCTGATCCTGACTTGGCATACGTTTATGTGACCCTCCCTCTTCCTTTTGTCTATTTTTAGATGACCCACCCTTTTGGAAGGCTCAAAAGATGATGACCCTCCACTCTCTCCACCCCCTCCCCCCTGATAATTTATGACAAGTCCCTAAACCACGTTTATGGAAATTCAGGATTTAAGACTATTTCAAACAAATAATGATTTTTCTTCTAGGAGAAAGTCCTAAGACAAAGATGAAATTCTCTTGGACTAGCAACACAACTGCTCCTGCTAAGAAGATTAGTGGTTACAATGTCACGGGACATTGTGGGAAATACATGTGGATCAGAATTGCTTTATTAGAAAAGCTACTTGTCAAGATCATTCAAGATTTAAAAGAAAATGCAAGGTTAGAGAACTGTAAATGACTGGTTGAATAAGAATTTGCTTCATTTTTCTTTGCAGTGACCCTTCATTTTTTTCCTTCCCTCCTTTCTTTCTTTCTGTTTTTCTTTGCTTTCCTTTTTTGTCCACTTTTCTTTCCTTGCTTTTTTGCATGCTTTCTTTCCACTTTTCTTCTTGCCTTCCTATTGTTTTCTTCCCCATAATTGTTTTCCTTCTGACTTTCTTCTTCTTTTGCTTGTCCATTCACAGTTTCTAGTTCCACAACTCTAGTTCTCACAGCTTTTAAAATCTTCTTAAAACATTGCTAAACATAAAATTCTTTAATTTTAAGAATCCAGCACCTACATTATAAAAAAAGATTAACAAAGGATCTTCTCTTGTCATGCCAGTTTTAAACTGTTTAATGATGATGAATTTTTCTTAACAGCCAGTTTTATGAAGCAGACGCCTTGCTTGCTGACCCTGCAGATGGACAAATATTTATTGAACTTCTTGGTAAGAGAGAGGTCAATCCATTTGTTGAATATTAGCTTTAGAAATGTAGGAAAATATTACCCAAAAGTGGAAATGATTCATAATTTTACACACTCATTATGATCTTTATAAGTAATAAGGATTTCATGCAAAAACCAAATTCAATAATTGTTTTATTATATATTTTGAAAATTTACCAAATTTTTGCATTTACCAATCTATTTTTTAAGTGCACCTCCAACACTTGAACTGAACTTAACATGATAAATCCCATGTCTGCAAATTTGTCTGTAGATATAACAAATTAGCTGTATGCTGTTGGCCAATCAGAATTGAGAGTTAGTGAGAAAAATGTTAAATAATTAGTCTCATTCAACATGTTTTATTTATTTTTCTCAGAGGGTCCTTGTGCATTAGATTTCTCTAAAATGAAAACCCCAGACAGTTTTTGGACTGACCCATCAGCTGATGAGCTTGTCCAGCGGCATAGAATACACAGCAGTCTATACAACCCAGGGGTACACTCACCATCCACTCAGCGGCCTCACATTGGTACAATCAAGCTTAAACAAGAGGAAAATCCAGCTGTTGCTCCTGTCTTGGCAAGAGAGCACATTGAGTCACTCCATCAGAACTCTTACACTACATTACTGTATGGCAAAAACAATGTCAATGTGCAACCGGTAAGTGTTGATTATAGTGCTAAAGATTTAGCAGTTGTGTAGTAAGATAGATATGTTATTTAGGTATCTCCATCTCATATAGGTGACCCTACTGCCAGGAGCTAAAGCATGGTTTTCCTAGCAATGCAAGCGCAATCACTAGCCAGTTTTCATGACATTTCATAATGAGTGCAAGCACAAGGATCATGTCACTGGTGAAAACCTGGCTTACTCTTAGCTTCTGTTTTTTGGTGATCAACCCCAGAGGGGGGGAAAAAAAAAAGCAAGACTTGTCCTAGCATTAGGGTCACCCAACATTATTTATCTTTTTTTATTTTTCTTTTTTTCTTCTCTCTTAGAATGAGATGGTCAGTCCAATTCCAGGTTACTTGTCACTACACAAGAACAATGAGACCCTTGTGCTCAAATGGACTCCAAACACGCTAATGAGTGGCTGCGATGAGAAGGAAAAGAGCTTGTTCTGGGATCATGCTTTAACAGTAAATCTGAATGATGTAGTGTATCTGCATTGTCATCAACAAGGTATATAGAGCAATTTGTGACCATTAGGGGAGGGGGGGAGGGGGGAGGGGTATAGAGAGTTCAGCCACAATAATTTATATTGGCAAGACACATTTTGTGCTGTCAAATGAAAATTTATCCTTGGGATTCTTCATTATGGATCTTTGCATCTTCCCCCTCCTATCAATCAAAACTGTGTTTCAAAGAAGTGCACAAACAATAAACCTTGCTTGCTCTCTGACAAGACAAATATAGTGTCTTTATTCTTGGAAAAACTTGGAACTATCTTACTCAAGAATTTTGCTGCAAGCTTGTCTATGGATTGTGGAGTTTCAGAAAATATCTGTTGTTTTTCCTGAAGGGATTGCTATTAGATTCCCTTTTCCCTAGTAGATTCCATAAAGTAAGTTAGGTCCTAAGAAAACATTTCCTTAAAGCATCCCTGATAAGCTCTTTATGTTCCTCAATAACTTCTATACTTCATATCTGTTTTTTAGCATCCTCTGGTGTCGTGATTCTGATTGGCCAAGATGGTGTCCAAAGACCTCCCATCCATTTCCCAACACCAGGATCTCTGTTGTCCTTTTTGAACTGCTTGGAGAATGGCTTACATCCTCATGGACAACTTGACCCTCCACTCTTCTCCCCTCGCAGTAGGTCTCTTGTCCTCCCTCGACTCAAGAGAGTTGGGGAAAGTTCAGCTCCTACATCTCCTACAAAGGAATTTAGCAACCAAGACTATGTATTTCGGCTTGTCTCTGGGACAAAACCTGAAGATATTGGTAAGATAATTTATTATGATCAACACCATCACCATATCATAATCAACATCACTATCATCATCACCATCATCACCGGTACAGCCACCATTCTTATCATCATTATCATCTTCATCGCCGCCACCACTGCCACCACCACCACCATCCACCACCACCATCATTATCAGCTTCATCTTCATTCCTGCCACCAACAACACTAATATCTTTTCCTTATCTGTGGTGAGAGTCTTTTTTTAAATAATTAATATGTTAAGACCATGATAATGTGGTGCCTGATAATGTGGTTATTGAGGGGAAAGACGTGGCTCATAACAGATGCGGTCCACAGTGGTTTCCGCCGCATTGAATGGTTTGATTGTTATCACTACAATCCTGTAAAGCACTTGTAGATATCATTTATAAATTATGACCAAATGTTGATGCATTTTTTCCCTGACAGGATTGAAATTTCATACGACCATGATTGTATTAGGCCAATAGACCTCTTTAGCTTCGTTGTTTGTTTACCCATTTCAGACTACGTGATGTCATTCTTGGAAGTTGATTCTTTCGTATGTTAATATTTTAACACATTCATCATAAAAGAACAATTCCCAAGAGAATGTCACGTGGTCTGAAATGGGCAATTTGCATCCGAAGCTAAAGAGGTCTATTTGATAATGTATTAGTAAACAGTTCTATACAGGATTTTTTCATTTTCTTTCCGTTTAGTTACAAAAGAAATGGAGAAGTTGGGCGCTAATAAACGGTCTGTCAAAAGGCCTGGAATACCTTCTAGCAAGCATGACCTTGGCTCTTTCAAAAAAGCGAATTTCTCCAGACGGTTCCAGAAACAGAGCTCTCCTCCTACTCGGTAAAGCCCATTGAATATTTAACAGTGATTTAGGTCCAGTTTAGATGTCGAACTTTTGCCGCGTCGAATCTAATGCAAATTAGTCAACTATCTCTTGTTTGTACTCATTATCATCTCGTTTACATTGAATTTGATACGGCAAACGTTTGACGTCTGAACTGGACCTTAAAGTTTTGTTAAAAACAGCTTTTGCCGTGAAGACAATTTACTATTGCCACTATGTTTTTATCATTACGCGACCAAACATCAGTCGTGTTGGAGGACATGTTAAATCTTTGAGTAATTCACGTGGTGTTTAATGGGAGATAACATTAAAATGGCTTCCTACTGTTTTCCCCATTGCTATTCCGATCCACAGCGTGTAGTTACGATTATGATTGTAACCGTTATTGTTGAAGTGCGACCCTAAAAAAAAAACACCTCAGGACGATGGAATTTCTGAAGACGGATGTCAATCAACTTCATGGTTCCGACTCAACTTAGTTACTGTTGCTAAGTCCCACAAGCTCAACAAATTAGCCAGAATATCTCAGCATTTAAAACTTTGATCGCGGTAAAGTCATGAAAATAAAATAAAATTGCCTTGTAATCCTTGTAGTTCCCTTCAAAACGTGTTGTTGTTTGTGGGACAAGATCTTAATTCCACTGGGAAAAATCCTGCGAAGGGGATTGGTTGCTATTGTTTTGGTCGGAACCATCAATTATAATGGTTCGTTTCGCATTTTTGACCAGTCACAGAAGACTAATTTGATTGACAACCTGCAGTCCTTGTCACACTCTGCTTGGGTAATGAGATACCAACTTTGTCTATTCAGGAGACAAGAACCGAATACATTCTAGGCTTCTCTGAGACAGCATGTAGACCTACATGTATACTCTTATAATAGACACTCAGTCAATAATTTACTAATGTATCTATATCCCTCTGTGTTTGTAGCCAATCTCTCCACACAGCTTGTGAGACCATGAAAAGACAAATCTTACTACGAGCCTTCAATGGATGTAAGTTGTTCTATGCTGTTTGGGGTTTGTATTGATTCTAATAGCTGGGCAAAGAAGAAAGGGAGGGAGGGAGGGAGGGAGGGAGGGAGAGAGGAAGGAATGAAGGAAAAAATCAAGGAAGAAGAAAGGGAGAGTGGGTGGATGGATGGATTGAGAAATGGAGGAAGGAAATAGGATGAAGGCAGAGCCGAAGTCGCAAAGGAAGGAAGTAACAAATAAAGAATAAAGAGAAGAAATGGATGGAGTAAAAAAGAAAGGAATGAAGGGAAGGAGCACTGGAAAGGCGGAAGAAGTGAAGGAATAATGGAATGAGTGAAAGAAAACACGGTGCAGAAAGTAAAGCTCTCATAAGAATTAACATTGTGGATGCATTTCCTTTTTTTCAGGGTGTGCATATGTTCGTCACTTGAAAACAGTCCAAACACATCTATCATTCCTGGTTAGTCATGAGACTATACCAGACAAGGATAAAGATCACTGTTATACCGATGGTATCACCCCTGAGATCTGGCAGAATCTTATTGTTGATGGCAAGGTAAGAAAAGTTACGGTAGTTATTTTGTGGATTATGTTCGGTTATTAGTATGAAATTCTTTCCACAGGCATTGTTGTTATAGTCGGTTTTGTTTTGGGACTCCAGGAGACCTGTTCCATAGGAATGGCAAGCTTAAGGACCTGGAAAAAGATCAATGAAATGCCAAACAACTGAGAGAGAGAGACGTAAAGAGAGAGAGAGAGAGACGAAGTCAGGGCGGGAATTCCCCCTTCTCACGTGGCAGCCAGGTTGACTGAAAAGATACATTTTTGCCCGGCGAGCCTCACATTCAAGCACTTCAGAGCGAGTTTATCCAGGCATAAACAAAGGTTTTTATTCTCATGTGAATAAATGTCTGCCGCGTGAGAAAGGTCTATACCTTAGATTCTGCATAGTTGTGGCGACCAAAAGAAAAGAAAAACACTAAAAATCATTTCAAACATCATCAGTTTTCATATTTCATACATCGGTTCACTGGTCAACTACAAAGCATCCAGTCGAGGCTACGAAGTATAAATTTGAATTATCCTGTAAATGTCCTGCAGCCTCGATGGAAGGCTTTGTGTTTGGCCAGGAAACGGGTGTATGGAAAGTGTTCTAGTTTGGATTTCTGTTTTCAGGTTACCGATGAGAGTATAGTCAAGAAGTACGCCTACTTTGGTGGAGTGGACAGTTCTGTTCGTAAAGAGGTTAGCCGATGTAGGGTGATTAAATTGGACCTTTTTCGAATTCGCAAGATACCGCTGTACGTCCACATTAAAGACTCATTTTTGCAGGGTTAGCCTCATTTCAGTGTCAAAATATTCATAAATACCGACGATAAAACAAAGGATAAACAACTACAACAATACAAACACTTTGAAATTCCACGGACCTTCACTGAAACACGTGAATATTCTACACAAAAACGAGGCTAACCCTGCACAGCAGAGAATTCGAAACTGGAGTATTGCTGTTGACGTGGTCCGGGGGGCATTTCGTGTTCATTTCGCTACCATGAGCGAGAAATGGCTAGAAAATAGGCTCGTTACAAGACACGGCCTAAGGAATGCCTTAAAAAAATTTTTGAAACAAGACTTTGTTGCTACTATAAAGGGACCGGTCGTTAATTAGAGGGTGAGGGCTAGTGCAAATGGGGGAAGGTAATTTTTCATGGAAAATCAAAGGGGAGGGTGAGATAAATCTATGCAGGCCTTTGAGGGGGATCATATGGAGGGCAATAATATTTCTGAGATAGGAAATGGGAGAGACTCTCAAAAAAACATGCACATCAAATGAAAAATGCACCAGCCTTCTGCACTTTAATTAACGACCGGTCCTTAATTCATCTTATTCTCATACCGTTGGAGTTCAAAATTATATTTTGAAGACATGACTTTATTGCGTTTGCATCTTAGGTTTGGCCATACTTGTTAAACCATTATAAATTTGGTTCAACCTCCGAAGAACGCCATAAAGCAAACCAAGAAAACAACACCGAGTATCGTCAAATCCTAGAGGAATGGAAAGCTGTGGAGTCGTACATCTTGCAAAACGACAAGGACCATGAAATCGATGGCGTCTCCATGGGCAGCACGGGAAGTCGAGACGAGGTGTACGAACAACTCGAGATGATAAGCAGCGGGCTAGAGAAAGTAGGCAGCTTCGACCAGAAGAGAGGAAGCATCGAGGAGCCTGCAGTTGAGGGGCTGGACGAGATGGCGAAGCAACGACTGATGAACGGGCAGGATTTAGCATCGACGACGAATGGCGATGATGCGGAAAGTGGGTGTTGCGACTGCGGGGATGATTTAGGAAAACTATCGCACACGTTTCTCTGTCGAGGCTGTGGCAAACAATTTTCGTCAGAATTGAACGGAAATGTAAATAATGTACGGTTAACCAATGGCCATGCCGGGGAGTACATGGTAAATGGTGGGAGACACAGCAAGGAAGGGAGTTCTGATGTTGAGAGTGACGATTCATCGCTTTGTAAACAGTGTAGTCAGGACAGTACTACTTCCTCCAGTGGACCTTACCCTGTGAGTAACGCGCACATTTCTACGAGTTCTTTTTTCTTCTCTTTCTTTTCCTGTTCCTTTCTTCTCCTCCTTCTTTCCTGTCTTCTTCTTTCCTGTCCTGTCTTGTCCTTTTCTTTCCTTCTCTTCTCTTCGACAAAACAAGCGTTACAGCAAAAATCCCAAGAGTATGACCATTTTTAATGTTTTCACATTTAATTTACTGGTTTTTTGTTTACATTCTTCTATCTTATTTGGTAAACAAACAAAAGGTTTCGCATCAAGTTGTGCAGGTTTAACATACAAATCCCGTCCATTAAAGTATGCGAATACATTAAAAGTCGTTATACATTTGGGGCTCATGCTGTTACAATTTCAGATGAAAAAGGCCGTTCTATTTTGTTTGCCTAGGCCGAGCTGTTAGAAAATTTTGGCATGAATCTGCATCGAATAGACAAAGACGTACAAAGATGCGACAGAAGCCACTGGTATTTCACGCGAGAAAACCTGAAAAAGTTACGAAATGTCATAAGCAGGTAATAAAGGCAATTTCCTAGTTATTGGGCTGGCTGCCTGGGATAAGATATACTGACCTAGGCCTGTATTTATTTGTATATTTTTAATTCTTGATTACAGCTACGTGTGGAAGACTTTGGACATCGGTTACGTACAAGGCATGTGTGACCTGGTAGCGCCTTTACTCGTGGTTTTTGATGATGGTTAGTTTGTAGTTAAAGTTGTAAAGTTGTAGTTAAAGTGGGGAAACATACTGCGCATGCTTCGAAATTTGGCGGGAAAATTGGGAACCTATTGCGCATGCTCGGGAAAAGGGCGGGAAAATTGGCAGGTGTTAAAAGAACATCATCAACGATTTGTAAAAAAGGTGGTTGCATCTTGTACATTAATATCTCAATCTTAATTTTAGTCGTCTGAGTGATTTATACTACAAAAAAGATTCGTTTTACGCATTTGCACAGGGTTTTAAAGGTTTTTTTAAGCTTTCGGGAATGCAGCTATGGCTCACTCTTGTCGTGACATTGTTCATCGTTGGAATATAAACAGAGTATGGTGTGAAATGAGAGAATTTAACCCTGTTTTTTCATATTTTATAGAGGCGAAAACCTACAGTTGTTTTGTCCACCTTATGCAAAGAATGAATGAAAACTTCCCTCATGGAGGAGCTATGGACATGCACTTTGCCAACATGAGATCACTTATACAGGTACGTAGTGATGTCGAGCAGACGTCGTGTGACTGTAAAAAGCTCGCAGCACGATCGGTGCTGTTATGTAAGCTAGCCTTCCGCTACGGTGATGTTTTCTAAAAATGTGCCTTGCCTTGACCGTGCCTTGACCGTCTCACGACCGTGTTCGTGCTGCGAGCTTTTCAGTCATACGAAATCTGCTTCAATATTATTTCAGCTACTACAGATCTAATATTATACCGACTTAATCAAGTTTATCAATAATTGTTTTGCAATATCAATATTATCTTGGCAGGTCTTAGATCCTGAGATGTTCGAACATCTACAAACAAATGGCGATTTAACGCACTTTTACTTCTGTTACCGGTGGTTTCTGCTTGACTTTAAGAGAGGTAACTGTCAATTCATCATCGTATTTTAGTCGTTTCTTGCTTTAACGTCGGAGATTATTTAGTAGCTTGTACTGAAATAGCTGTAATAATTGTTTTCAGAACTACTGTATGATGACATTTTTGTGGTTTGGGAGACCATCTGGGCTGCAAGACATTGCAGTACTGATCATTTTGTGCTTTTTATTGCTCTCGCTCTTCTTCAATTCTATCGGTGAGTTATTTCCTTATCAATCCATGTCGGATTCTAGAGAAAAACGTTCCCGCATGCTTTAAGTCTGTATGCAAATTAGGCGGGGAAACTTTTGCTCTCGTACTATACAAAATGCCAAAACTTAAAGTAAACTAGCGCGCTATGATTGGTTTATATCTTCCATTCCGTGCCATACCGGAGAGTGGCTTGATTTTTCATTGGTCATACAAAACTACCTTAGTAATTAGAAGAGTATCTCAAACTCTGTCCCAGTGACATTAAATTCTTTGTAACTTTACGAAACATTTTGAGAAAAGTATTAAAACCAAATTTAATAAAATTCTTTTCAGGGATATAATTCTAGATAACAAAATGGATTTTACAGATATCATTAAATTCTTCAATGGTAAGCTACATATGACGTAGTTCACTCGATATCTCATTAAGTAACGTCAGTATGTGACGTCACTTATAACTGATCGTTATCTGCTACGGGTCTGTTTGACGGTATATGACGCCATCGTTTACTTAATATTTGACGTCATCTATTGTGACGTCATATAATAGCAAGCTCAATATGTGACGTCATGTGTTAGTGGGCCCAGTAGGTGACGTCATGTAAAAGCAGGCTCAGTATTTGACATCCTCTTGTAATGGTTTCGATATTAATAGAAGACTCACAAGTCGTCGTTGTTTTTCTAGAAATGGCCGAGCGACATGACGCGAAGGCAGCCTTGTCCGTCGCGCGCTCCCTCGTCACTAAAGTACAGGAATTAATAAGGAATCAATAAATACTCAATACAAAATGATTGGGACGTACAGAGAAGATTTAAATGCTTACAATAGACTCACGTGGTACTTAACATCGCTTATGACGTATATTCATGCAGCAGACGTAGAGGGCATTTTACTGTAATCATCCACCCTATCTACCCTTCACACATAACGCCGGGACACACAGACACACGGACACACAGTCGTACACACGCAAACAGAATGCTAATAGTCATGCTGGTATTAAGCTTCACATGAGCTAGATTTCCACGGTATATATATATATATACAATTAGGTTAGAATTTAACGCACGTTTATCGGACCTTCAAATTGGTCTATAAATCCTAAATTTTACCACAGGTAAGAAACCGTAAGATATTTTATTTTGTTAATTACAAAATATGAAAGTTTGTCTTTCATTTATTCAGTTTTAACGAGAACGCGATAATACAGTCGATGGTGGCGAAAACAAGATGGCAGCTCTGCATTTACCCGCAATGCTTTGAAACCGATCCTTCACGGGCCTTTGAGAACATAATACATTGTGGTCCAGCTTCCTTAGAAGTATTGTTCTGTTCGTCTTACATTATTCATTAGTTTCTTATTCTGGACTTTGAGGGGCACTTTGCACGAATACAATAGCTTGTTATCCTTCACTGCACATGAGAATTTTTGTGTTCATGAAAAGTGCCCCTCAAATTTGATGTGGATGAGTCAAAATGAAATGCTTTATAAGTCGTAAGAAAGCAGCGTATATGGTCCTGTTAGGACCCAAGCAAAATCACAATGCATTTTTCGTTCCAACTGATAAAGTCGTATTGTGTGTCAATATGATTGAATGAGGGAGTTTCTCTATTTTGACTTGTTTTAATAGCCAAAGAAGAACCGTTAGTATTTGATGAATTCTGCAAGTCAGATTTTTACATTATATGTACGTTAAAAAGAATTGTGGATAAATGTACGAGCTGCCTTTCTTAGCATTGCTGGCATTTTAGAGACCGTTCTGGTGCCCCTATGATTTTTTTTGGGGGGGGGGGGTGGTGTAATTAAATCTTATAGTTTTGTCTAGGGTGTACTTTTTAATTTTCACCTCTCCCCTTGCCCCAGAAATAATGAACGGCTTTTGCGATTGCTCACAGAAAGAATAATTGACACTTTCCATACATAGCTTCACTAGTCGTGAACGAATCAAGGGTACAAAACCATTTAAACTACCTTTTAGTTTGGCATTTACCTCATGTCAAGCCAGTGACGCGCTATGTATGGGAAGTTGATAGTAAGTCTTTTACTAAAACTAGCTTTACCAGATACTAAACCACGTATTTAAGTATAGTAGCCGACAAACGTGGCTTATCACAGAAGATGAGGATGATACTTCAAGGCGTTAACACGGCCCTTGTTTTATTTAAGGTAAAAAAAATCCACTAAAATAATTTAATGTCCTAAAAATATACAACCTTAATCCCTGAATTCAGTGATCTTGTAACTCTGGCGCCAAGTCAAGGCTGAGTTCACTAAAGCACAATAAGTGCATAGTAAAACCAAACTCGTCTTGAAGTCGTCGTTTGAGCAAAAGGCCTGCGAAAGAGCGAAATCCTTTGCAGTCTTGGAGTGGTGATTGTTGCCTTCAGCTGCGACAACAATTTTTGAAATAGGTGTGCACTGCTAACAGTCGTTAACGCCAAGGATTATAGACCCGTTACCTTCGAGTACCTATAACATATCTGCCAATACTTTCAGTATAAATGCAACACGAGGTGCTGTTCAGTGACCAAAGGTTACATAGTCTGAGTGAGTGATGCGTCTTGAAGTTATAAAGGTTTTTCAATGCAATATATGCTGCCTTAGAGTGAGGGGTTAACCCTAACCCAACCCTAACCCTAATGACTTTAATTGGAAACACTGACTGCTATGCGAAAACTAATTAGCAATAATGTTTTAGAGAGCCTTGGGTAAAACAAATCCTTTCAAAGTTCAATTTATCAGCTAAGTTTTGTATATTAAATGATGACTCCCATGACGTCACCGTCATTAGCATGTAGCATGGAAAAACCTTTGTAACTTCAAGATGCATCACTCGAACTATATAAATTTTTGGGTCACTGACACCAACAGTTCACCTCGTGTAGAATCCGTCGCTGACAATATCGTCAGATGTGACATAGACACTTATACAAACCATGACCCTTTTCGAATTCTTCGAAAACGTCTTGAGAACAAAATTCCTGTGAGACGAGGTACCAAAATAATCCCATGAAACAGGGTACAAAAGGAAGTTGGGAAAGGATCTATTTGCTGTCATTTTCTTGAAACAGCGCTGATTAGTCATACGAGATGGAAGCTTACGGCAGCTTGATTCTCACGCGTCCGCTGTGAACCACCCGACAGCACCGTAGATTTCATCTCGGGCTACATCTGGTTCTTGTTTCAAGGTATATTCACAAACGAGTGTCTGACCACCCTTACCCTACCTCTCCCCTCCTGTTAAAATTCTTGGGGGGAGGGGAGGAAATAATTGTGGGCCGGAAAAGAGAAGGGGAGGGAAGGGGTATGGTGATGGTGATGATACTCAGACGAGACCTGAATTAAGGAGCATCCTACATACCTAATGTTAATTGTAAATAGTTTAAAATACAACCCAAAACTTATGGGTTTCTACAGCTAAGGTCACGTCGAATATTCTCTTTGGGAGTTAGAATATATTTAATAAGGGTTATATCCTACTGACAGTCCATTTCGCGAATGGGCAGGGCATTTTTGATTGACAAGAATGAGCTGCTGTGATTGGACGTCGGACTGTAGGTGTTATCCAATCAAAAAGCTTACTCTATCGATGCTGTGTCCAATGAGAATGGACAATGAAATACGAGGGACGGGAATAAAGCCTTACGTAACGTACCGATAGGTGCGAAACATCCCCCTAAGGTACAAATTTGGATAATCCCTTACGATTACGAGCCTTGATTGAATGCTTTGTGTCTAACTTATACACCAAATTGAAAAAACGTTGTCGTCGGGTTCAAAAAAAGTTGAATCATCGAAGGTAAGACCGAAAGGGGTAATGGGTAAGCACTCAATAAGGCCCATATTTACTATTACATGCAT